>JADBHU010000487.1:0-26513 GCA_017140155.1 Fusarium devonianum | reverse complement strand
CGTCAGGCTGTAACCCTGCTGCAATCCCTTTCCGACCCCGTATCTGATTGTTTCGGTCTGGTCGGATCCAAGCGGGTGGCCACAGGCACGGGCTCGGAGCCTTGAGACCGCCACAACTCATCAACAACAGCACAGCCCTACCTTGTTCGGGGGGAACGGCCCCAGTCACGGTCGAGTCGCCGTTAGACTTTGAAGATACCTGGACCGCGTATGCAGATTGTGCGTAACGCGTATGTACCTTGCTGCTGATGCGGACGGACGTGCTTTTGCTGGTGGCTACCAACACGCGAGCAGTTGCTCCTTTTGTGCCCCGTAACTACGCATATGTCAAAGCTGAATGAGGGGAGGTGTGGGTGTTGCGATCTCAAAGTGCCGTAACAGTAATTACAGCAGCTAAATCCTCCGTCTTTCGTCCATCTATTCCGCTCGTCACGTCCTCCCTCTTCCTCCCATCCTTCTTGTCGTTACACACGCACACTCTCTCTTTACAGGTGTTCTTTTTCCTTCTCTTCTCGTCCTCGTTCGTTCCATGCAGCGACAGTGAATATGTCTGCGACATTTGCTTCATTTTGTTTCTCTGCAATCGTCGTTTCCCTGGCAGCCACCAAGCTTGTCCATCTTTCCATCCATGCCAAGACTGTTTCACCTGCCGCCTTTGTCATCTTTCTGCCGTCCCTTGTCTTTCAAGATGTATTGATCATCTACCTGTCGCGCCTTGCGCTGCGACAAAAGAAGGGCGTGGCTTCGGCCGTCGCCTGCGTGCTGGCCTGTGTTCTTTCGTGTGTAACTCCCGACCAGCTTGTGGTTTGCGCTTACTGACAAGTCGTGCCAGCTTTATCCTCGTCGGCGCTGCGGCCTCGCAGATCGGCTTCTTCTACAAGACCGGCAACGAGGTGAAATGGTCCGAGGCCCTGAGCTATGCTGGCGACAAGGATGGCATGAAGATCTTGCTGAGCGGAATCCATGCTGTCCTGGTGTCCGGCTTGGTCATGGTCGTTGTCGCGTGGTTTGCCAAGTGGTATCTGTACCGGGCAGTCGGCGTCTTGCTCGCCATGGTCGGAGCACCCATCAGCTATGGTGATATTCACTTCTCTTATGCATTCGCCTCCTCCCAGAGAGCTGACGAGCATCTAGTCTGGCATTCATTCCGAAGCTCCGGGGCCTACCGACGCCTCCGCCACGCCCCGTCCCGCACCTCGAGCCCCGGTCCCTACGACTCCGATACCGACTTTGACGAAGAAGACAGCATCGACGAGATGAAGGCCGAGAACGACAACACCTACCGAGAGGGCTCCAGCGACGCACCCGTCAGGCCAACCTCCTGGGTCATCTTTGCGACCATCCTAGCCTTTCTGGCCCTGACTACCGTTCTGCGTCCCACCCGCCCCTACGATATGATGTCGGCGACGCTTCCCCTGGCCATGCTCGAGATGTTTAGAACCGGGCCCAGCATGTGCGCCGAACAAGCTGCGCACAACGGAAACCTGTGGCCTCTCCCCGAGCTGATCGAGGAGTGGAGGTGGGAGAGCCCCCAGGGCCACTACAAGGGATGGGCTCCAGGCTCCAACAGCGACTATGCCAAGCAGTACCGAGAGACGATCCCCGACTGGCTGCCAGAAGATCTGCCCGCCGGCTTCACCAAATGGGCGCTGCACAACGCAACCGAACAAGACGCCCTGGAGTCCTTTGATAGGAAGCACATCAGCTGTCTCGGGGCCGAGGGTGGCAGCACATTCTACAACCCCGTCAGCGACCCGCTCAAGATCTCAAACCAGGACACCGAGATCCTCGACGTCTTGCAGGATGCCCTCAGCAACGGAACCGTCAAGATCAAGCATGTGGCGCTCATCATGATGGAGAGCTACCGAGAGGAGCTCTTCCCCCTCCAGCAGGGCTCCGACATGCATAGGATCATCATGAAGTCCCACGAGGGCGATGACCAAGACGAGGTCAACGCTCGGCTAACCAAGCTGTGCCCAGTTGCCGAGAGGATCTCGGGCAAGTCTGGAGGCTTCAAGAAGAAGGACGGCTCAGATTTCGACCCCGTGTCCACGCCCGGCTGGAACGACACGACGCGCGACGGATTTGGCGGCATCAACGTTGTTGGCGGCTTCACAACAGCATCGCTATCGTTCAAGAGCATGGCCTCGATCCATTGCGGTGCCTGGTCCATGCCGGTCGACAACTTTGAGGAGTCCGAGACGCAGGCCTACCAGCCCTGCATTCCTCAAGTGCTCGACCTCTTCAACCAGATCAAGGAGGACACGCCATCAGACGACTTTACAGAGCAGCAGTGGCTGCCCGCGTTCTTCCAGTCCATCACGGACGGATATGACCGACAGGACAAGTTTGACAAGAAGATAGGATTCAAGCACATCGTCACCAAGGACCGTCTGGACATGGACGCAAAGGAGGGAGAGGAGCTGGAAGAAATCAACTACTTTGGATACCCCGAAACGTCGCTCAAGTCCCACATCCAGGACTACATCAAGGAAGTGCAGGAGCAGAAGAAGCGCATGTTCTTTTCTCACTTTACCAGCACCACTCATCACCCCTGGGGAACGCCCAAGAGCTTCCAAACCGAGGAATACCTCAACACGCACGGCAGCATGAGCGGCCACGAGGACCTCAATCACTACCTGAACTCGATGCGTTTCACCGATGCCTGGCTGGGCGAGCTGCTGCAGACGTTTGACGACGCTGGCATCTCGGACGAGACGCTTATTGTTTTCGTGGGAGATCACGGCCAGGCGTTCCAGGAAGACATCTCGTCCAAGACCGGCACCTACGAGAACGGCCATGTCAGCAACTTCCGCGTGCCCATCACCTTTAGGCATCCCAATATTCCCCGAGTCCAGTACAACGCCAATGCCACTTCGTTATCTATCGTACCGACGATCCTAGATTTGCTCATCAACACCGGATCGCTCAACGAGAAGGACACGGCTGCGGCATCAGACCTCATCCACGATTACGAAGGCCAATCCCTGATTCGGCCATATAAGAAAGCACACAACGGACGACGCGCGTGGAACTTTGGCATCATCAACGGTGGTGGCAGCATGCTCTCGCTAACGTCGGCGGACGCGCCCTGGAGGCTCGTGATGCCCCTGGACCAAACCTCCCAGTACAGGTTTACGGACCTGGCCAACGACCCCCTCGAGCTCCATCCGTTTGAGAAGTGGACCATGAAGGCTTTGGCTGCTGGCGTCAAAGCCAAGTATGGCGACGAGGCGGTGCAGTGGGCTGTCGAGGCAGAGGCCGTGGCCGAGTGGTGGGGGCTAGAAAGGAAGCGACTCTGGGGTTACAACCCTGGAGATCATGAGTAGAAGAGCCATGATTAGATTAAATGTAAATTTTTTATTGTTTCAAACATATCGTGGTACTTACAAGCAAAGCGTGATGGTCATGAGCTGCGTGACTTGCAGCTGTCGTACACCCGATATATATATAGACCGTGATGCCTCTCGTCTCTTTCTGATGTATGGTCGGTCCCGTGTTGGCATACCTATAGGCTGCCATATATTCACCATGTCGAGGGGACCAACGGCTGAGAAGCCCCGCAACGATCTCTGTTATTGTTTATCTTTGTATAATCCAAGCTACAGATGATGAGCTTACTTTGACATATTGAAACACTAAACGACCTCGTCTAGTAGTGGAACCTCTCGCCGCTTGACGGATTCCTCACCACCCCTGCGCCCGCAAACCCAAGCCTGACTACGCCATCGCCAACCTCCCACGCGCCATATCTCACCACGCCCAGGTCGTTCACTGCCCGGACAATGCCATTGACGTTCTGATTTGGATCAATGCTCTCCATGAGGTGAGTCTCTTGATTGACAGTTCCAAACGCATTCGCAATCTCCAGCGGACTGAGACTCACATCTCGCCCCAGCTCCCACCAGCCCCAGAAGATCGGGAGTACTGAAAAGATGCCGACGACCGAAACTGCCAAGGCTATCCACATTTTCTTGTAATCCGTCACATAGACCAGAGTCGTTACGCCACTGTGGAATTGCACATGCTGCTTGTCTGTCTTGTTGAACTTGGCATACTGAAGACTCGCCCGGAAGCCGATATCCCGCGTGAGTTCGATCAGGTCGTCCATCGGGTTCCCCCACGTGTCCTCGCATCCAGGGGTAGTGCTGTTCATCGTCATGTACTGCGTTGCAGCCAGGCCTGTTGAGCTGACGTCGAAGCCTGTAGCGCCGGTGAAGCTCATGAATGCCGAGGAGCCGTAGAGGGCGTTGACGATTGTGGTGAAGCCGCCCAGGATGTTACCGGCACCGCTCGCAACCGTAGCAGCGGGAGCCATGTACCTGTTGATAATTAGCGAACAAGGCTGTGACGATAAGACAAAGCACTTACTTGCGCTCGACAAACTTGTCGTTCTTCCAGGTTCCGACGAGATCCACCTTGTTGCCCTCCAGCCGCACGGGGAATGTGGAGATGCCAGCATGCAAGTCGCAAGTCTGAAGCTTGAGCGTGCCATTACATTGGCTCGTGTCTTTGTAGAGTGTCGTATAACGCAGGAAGGCTCCGTCTTTCATCTTAAAGACTGTAAAGTCGCTGAATTCTGTGACGTTGACCTGAAAAAGATACGCCCCATCCATCGCTTGTGACATACCGCCCTGACTCGACCCAACATTGAGATCAAACTTTTGGGTCGTTTCAGTGCAGTTAACCTGGAAGCCAAAACCCTGCATCAGGTTAGTCAGAACGCGCAATGTGAACAAGATCACGATGATGACCAGGGCGGACGCACCTGGACGGAGGTGGTGCAGTTTTCTCCATATGTATCAAAAACAACCATGTCTTCCCGGTTGCTGTAGGCCTGAGCAACCTCGCTAAAGTTCTTGGTGAGTAGCGAAACCGAATGAGTGCGGCCAGTGAATATGCTGGCGTAGTCCTTGGGAAGTTCTCGCGCAATATGAAAATCAAGGGTTCCGCCTTGCGTCGTGTATTGGTTCGCCGTTGACGAGGCCCGCTGCATCAAGGGACCACGCAGGACGGAGAGCGTCATGAGGATTGCGGCTGGCCATGTTAGGATATTGCACTCAAGAGAAAGCCAGCAACGCGCGAGTACTTACCCAGACCAAGTTTCTTGGACCTAAGGCGGAATAGATTCTTCGCCGCTTCTACGATGCCGGTCGAGGAGCCGTAGACTGAGTGCAGTTGTTGCAGCTGAGAGCCGTTAGAACATCTGCGCTGTTCCAGTAGCGTCGGTGTTGGTCTACTCACTGTCGTTGGCTTTCCAGCTGCCCGCCAATATGAAATAGCTGCGCCCTCTGTAAACGCACACGCCAAAAAGGCCCCCGTAAGCGCTGATGTCAACGCCAACCACACCGTAGGCTGTATTTCCTTGCTCCAATGGTCGACAGAGACTCCATCGCTGTAAGTGAGAATGAGTGCGGCTCCTATTGTTCCAATCAATGCCAAGAGCCAAGAGCCAAGCCCACGGCCAGGGAACCGCGTCCAGAAGCCCGTCTGCCACGGCTCACTGAGTCTTCCGTAATTTGCAGAGAATTGCTCAGACGCGGGTTCGAGTTGATACCATGGTGCTTTGTCTCTAGAACGGCCGTCTAGACCCTCACCCTTGAGTGGCCACTGGGGTAATTGGGACATCTCGTTTGCTTTGTCTTAACAGTCGAGGCCCGCTTGTGTTTGAACTGAATTAAAGAAGGAAAAGAAGAAAATGGTAAAAAGGAGAGTAACCCAAAGGAATAATGCCAAGATAATTGATGAACAGAGGCCTCGAAATTGAGTAATAAGCAATAGGAAACCGGATGCCAATCCGACGGTGCACTTGAAGGTGAATACGCACCTGTCGCAATGAAGTTGGACAAACAAACTGCACCGACAAAATGTTTCTGATGAAAAGCGTTGGAGGCTTGGCTATGATATCAGCTCCCCTTTCCCGGAAACGGCAACAGGGGGTCTATCAGTCCACAATACGAACGGACCTAATTTCTGGATACGAAGCAGAGGGTTCACGCAAATGTCGGCCTGACCCTCCGATAGGACAGAGCAGTGGGGTTCCAGGATCTACATATGGAGCCCCAGGACAAAACAGGTACGATCGACAGGAGGAAAAGGAAAAGCGGGAAAGTAATAAAACACACAACAGCCCTGACTGGAATGGGGGATTCAGAAAGAGGCTAGAGTTTCACTTGCCTACTACGTAGTATTGTTTCTCAAAGATCTAGAGTTGCACTTGCTCTGCTAAGTAGTATCGTTGTCCAAAGGGTCGCACGCTAATGCCCTTTTTGCCGGTCGGTGGTCCGTGGAGCCCGTCAACAGACATACTTAGATAAGAGCAGGTCAGGGTATCACGGGCCTTTGCACCAGACTGGAAAAAAAGGACCAGGACCAGGACCAGAACAAGAGTCGAGCGAGAGTGGAGAAAAGGGCACGTGTGACGGTATCAAGGGCTCAACACTCAAGTGCAGCTGAGGAGAGGTGGACTCCGCTGGCCTTGATTACACTCCACCGACTACAACCTCAGAACGATGCCGGCAAATTACAATGCGACAGTTACTATCAAGGGGAATTGATATGATTATTTGACGAGTTCTGGTTGCCTCGGATGATAATGGACGCGGTTGGTCAGTCGAGCCTAGCCTTTCGCGGTCGTCTACATTATCCAGCAAAGACCGCAAGACACGTCTCCCGAATCGTTCTTGTTCAGCCCGGTCCGAGTTGAAATCATTGTCGTGTTTCCAAGAAAAAGACGAGAAAGAGAGACAAGGAAAGGAAGTAAAAGACCGCCTAAATATTGGCGTACTTGTCCTTGGTTGTTCTGGAAAGCTCGGCCCTGCGATCAGTCACAAGATAGTCGGCAGTGTTGGAGCGACGACAATCTATTGCGGGCCGCCAGAAAGTGCCGTGGCGAAAAGGTCAAAAAGCCATGGTCTTAGATTTAGATGGTCGCTCCGATTGATGCAAGGTGCAGTACCCGAAACTCACGGGTACGCTTGTCATTCATACACCATCTCTGATAGCCTATGCTCACAATTCCCCTCTTCGAAATTGCCGTTTCACGACAGCTGTGCGATGCCCAAAACGCGAAACACAGCAGTTTCGTGGTCCATGAAGCCCGCTAGAGGCGTGCTGAGCGTGCGATCAGGCTGAGCTCAGAAGCAGAGTATGGCACCCTAAAATCGCCAAACCTATCGGGGACTCCCTGAATGCAGCCGGTCAAGCTCGGACACGACCGGTTCTGCCAAGCAATGTGAAACATGCATGTTGGAGTAGGTGACATCAACTACAGTTCACGGCGTCTCGTGTTCTGCAGCTTGACTACCACCACAATCCATAACATTTACCAGCCAAGCAGATGAGCCTATTACAAGCAGCAATCTCCAGGAGAATGACTTCATGCAGAATTCGTTGAGTAGCTAATTTTCATCCTTACATAGTCTCCGAGACATGGCGTTGATACCAAGGCGAAGGAGCGAGTCGAATGGTAGAAACATCAACTGCCGACTCATCATCACCTATTCTTGGCTAGTGGTATTGAGAGCTGATTGCTCACAGCGTGTAAGTGGTGTTGGCGACAAAGTATGCCGTTGGCTGATGTCTTCCTCGAGTGTAAGATGCGTTGCCATTCTTCGAGAGAAGAGGCTTGTTCAGACAAGGGCATCAGAGGGAGTCCGTCGTATATACATACGATGCTTTCCACCCTGAGGGATAGTGCTTGCCATCGTCCACTAGAAAAACAGCATGTGGCAGGTCTTTACCCACGAGCTCGGCCACGTCCTGTGTCTCAGACACGAATGTGCCATCAACCTTGAAGGCGCAGGCGCCGTACGATTGGGTCACCGTGGCGCCCTCTCGGTCATGAGCTACCGTGATGAAGTGCAGCCGGAGATTCAGCAATCTCACATTGATGACACCAAGAATTTCTACTCGCTGACGGCTGATGCTAACGGGAATCGCCCCAAGGTCGGTCGAACTCCAGTGGTCGATTATGTCCCCATGTGAGCTTTTAAGAGACTAGAGCAGTACTGGGCTGCGTTCCGGCGGTTGATTCGTATCTCCAATGAACGGAGTCATGGGAGGGCCTTTGCGGTATGGACCACAATGAGATATAGTGTGTCAATTGATCTGCAATTTACCCTACAAGCTTTGATCGCAGCATCTTCCAATGGTCATCCTGTGACGTTGATTCCTGCTTGCATCGGAAGACCTGTCGTTGTATCCCTCCTCGGAGCTTATGCCATTTCTAGCAATAAAAATGACACTTTGCGCTTCTGCTTGAGTTTTCCGGCGGGAGATGATACGCCTAAATTTTAACCAGTACGTAGAATAGAGCAAACCGGAGATCAGTAGGTTGCATATAAGCAGGATATAATACATGATTATCACCCATTGCCCATTTCCAACATAACCAGACTGCCTAGTCTAGGTCCATAAAACATCTGAGTGGCCCCGCAAGAACAACATCAATAAGGAAAGGTGTTTGGGTACAATTTCCCGAAGAGTTATGATGTTTCAGAAACAATCAATCGGCATAGTGTTTCAAGACGCAGTCAGCTTCGGAAAGGACAGGCTTGATCCTTCTCGGCCGACTCGGCCGACAGCAACACGGCATCAAAGTCCGCTTGACTATTGTTCTCCTCGGCCGACTCGGCCGACAACGACGCGGCTTCAAACTCCACCACATTCAAACTCCGGCAGCGGGATTGATTGGGTTTCCGCCCATATAAGAGCTTCTCCGGCTACATGCCTTGAGTCTCCAGCTCTCGCTAACATCTGAAGTGCACCAACCAACTACTTACTGTCTCTTTCACATCATCGTCATCGCCATGAAAATCCTCATCACTGGCGCGAGCGGAAGTATTGGAGGTGAAGTCCTCAACCAATGTCTTGCCCATCCCAAGATCTCAACTGTGATTGCTTTTCTGCGTCAGGATCTTCCCGCCGAGAAATCCAGCCACCCGAAGCTGAAGTGCATATTGATCAAAGACTTTGCACATTGGCCAGAAGACATATTGCAGGCACACGCAGACGCGACAGCAATGATTTGGTATTTGCTAACTAGCATTGGAGCTTTCTCCCTTGGATCCGAGTATTGTCAACTAACCAGATGCCTCTAGGAATATAGGATCGTATAACGGGAGTGTCACCGCCGACTTGGAGTATCCCCTGGCTTTTATAGAAAGCATGGGGGGGGTTTTGGAAACGAAGCCCAGGAGACAACAATTCAGATACGTCCAATTGAGCGGAAAATTTGTACGCCAAAACCAAGAAACAAGGCTATGGTTTTTGGAAAAGCCGCGTAAATTAAAGGCAAGCCCAACTCCATTCCTCTGTATTGTTCCTCAGAGCTGACACTGTTGCAGGGATTGCTCGAGAGCAAAGCTCTCGCATTCGCGGAACGTCATGCTGCTACATGGAGGACCTTTGTCGTCAAGCCAGGAGGAGTTGTGACCAAGGCCCTGATGGCCAAGAAAATACTGGGAGCCGGCGTAGTTGCCGGGCTACTGGGCGATGATTGGGTGGTTCGCATTGAAGAGCTGGGTGCCTTTATGGTGCATCTTGCAATTGACGGCGAAAAAGAAGATTCCCTCATCGAGAATGCGCGCATAGTGAGCAAAGGGAGAGAGATTGTGGAGCTACAGAAACGAAACAAGGCTCGGGATCCTAGTAGATATGAACCTTGAAGCTTGTATGGAGCTTGTGTATGTACTTGCAATCGTAATCCTACTTGCAGGCCTCTCCCAAGGAAGTGGTCCAGTCGAAGAGGAATTATGCCATAAGAGTCAAGTAAACACTGTGAAGCGGCAGCCTTCGTCCATAGAGTTATTGTACGATAGCCGCATCTGTAATATCGTACAAAGCGAGCCCTGCATCTCCAGTTGATAGCTTCTGAGTGGGTGTCGGAGCATCCGGTGACGACCGTCTGACATAAAATAAGTGGTCGACAAGGCGAAACGCTGGACTCTGTGTGTCAAGTACCGGCTGAATCGAAGACGCAATGATGTCTCCCATCCCAGACTTGGTCGTGCCCAACGAGCCCTGAGCTGCCACTTTGGGATTTGATGATTCTTCGCATATTGGGGGAGTAACCGACACATTCGAGGCATTGTCTGAGTTTGCAGTAGCAGTGCGCAGCATCGTGAACAGAATCTCAGAGACTTGCTTTGCTGCACCCTCCCTGCTGCCCAGTTTTCCAACAGCTTCAAAAGAGTCAGCGACGTGCTCAAGCAGAGCCTGGTCCGATTCGTATCTGGAAGCCGTCGACGGCATCTTGTAAAGGCGGAGCTGCACCTTGCCCAGGATAAGAACGACCGCAGCCACAAATGCTGTTTGATCAACAGACCTGCAACGGGACAGGTAGTCTTTCGCATGTTGCAATCCTAAATATCGATGTAGTATAGTCCTGGATGCTTCCATACAGCTTTCGAGACTATTGAGCGAGGCATTCGTAGGCTTTCCAAAGGCGATGGGCATGTGCGCGTATGCCCGCGCTTGAAAGAACCACAGCTGGCATATCAAGCGGTTAGGCTCCTCGGATGAGTTGAGAGACCGATCTCTATAGAAGGAGGGAGCCCTCCACCACGAAATAGGAACCGAGCCTTGTAATTTATCCAGCGCTTCATCTATCTCGCGCAGGGCGTTGCCGTCTTTATAAAGGCCAATGGCATTTCTTTGTGCAATGCGCGCAATGATGAGGGCAATACGACGCTGCACGTTTGCGTCGTCACCAGCAAGCGGGTCGCTCCAAGTCTCATCAGTAGGACCAAATGGTACTAGACCAAGTGCAGGCTCAAGGCCGAGGAGTAGGCTACAGTAGCAGTCACCGCAGACGGTCGAGAGCCACAGGCGTCGGCGAAGGGCCATGTCGCCACAAGACGAGTTGCGCGCGGACAAGGAGTAGCTATTCTGTAGCCCTGATAGCCTGGCGACGTCGAGAAGCCTCCTGAAGCTTAGCCAAGCCTTTCGAATTGTGCCGTCGTTCAAATGGATTAGGCTCAGCAGAGTCAAGCATTCTATGCCGTCTAGCGAGCAAGCCTCGTCTTCGTTGGATGCGATAAATACTTTGACTCGCTCGACAATCGTCTGAATAGCCTTGTCGACGTTCTGAGATTCTAGAAATTGGACATCAAAGCTTGCTGGAAGCTGTTGCATGTACAAAGCAAACATGAGCAACGTTTTGGCGACATGCATTGCACTACCTCGCGAAATGGTTGCAATATCTAGTAGCTCGACTGAATCGGTTGGCTTCAGAACGCTCCCAGGGGGGTTTTCAGCGCCCCAAAGCCAAGCAGTGGTGTTGGTAACTATGGTCATTGCGTCTTGTGCAGTCGGCAAAAGGGCCACGAGTGACTGCTTGGCGTCTGATGCATGCGGCGGTTGAGGCTGGAAAGAGAAGTGGCCATCACCGAGGGGCGAATTCAAGTCGACTGTTGATTGAAACAACTGATTATCATGCCTCAGCGACGGGCTCTCACGAGGATAAAGAATGAGTTGACAAGGGGGTGGAACTTACAAAATCGTGCCAGAGAGAAGCAGGGACAAGGGGCTCGGACGGCAATGGGACGTCAGCCGGTGATAATTGCGCTTGAGCCTCGACCAGCCTCTTCAAGAGAGATTCAATGCGCTCTAGCCTTGAAATATTCTCCTGCTGGTCAGCCTGGCCGGGAGGGCTTTCACTGCTCGCCTCTGCTTCAGGCGGTTTGAGAGTGCATTGCGTCCCACTCTTGACGCATTCGGCGCAGACTTGGACGCTCTCATCGGTGAGTTGACATCTGACCTTGCGCTTTCTACCTAAGACGGTGCGTCAGCTTGAGATCAAGATGCCTGCCGGGTAGTTGCGCGTACAGTGATAACAGCTTCGGGTGTTCCGTCGCAGGCGCTTACGGGAGGGGCCCGCCTCCATCGCGAGGCTGCTCTTTTTAGTTAGTGCCAAGTTGAGAAACAAAAGAGTCAGCGAATTAATTAGTGGCTTGTCCAATACGTAACAAGAACCTCTAGAGCGCGCAACAAAGATCTTCCAGACTTCCACAGTGGATCAGCATCGGAAGCATGAAGTCATCGAAACAATTTGATCAAAACTTTTCCTTTGTTTCTTGGCTCTTGGCTCTTGGCTCTTGGCTGTTTGTAACTTGCGACGAGGTTATTTCTTGCTCTTTTATGAACATCTGTTGACTATATATCATCAATGCACCATGCTGAGCCAGGTTACTGACCATACGGCCACCTCTGAGATAGGCGGTCGCCAAGCGGGTTAGTGATTTCCAAAAATTAACCGGATTTTTTGATATTTTCCGAAAAGAACACAGCTAATCTGAATTCTCTTCTGCTCAGACGAAACAGCTGTCGTCCAATGGGATGGGCCACATGACCCCGAGAACCCATACAACTGGTCTCTGAAGAGAAAATGGTTTGCAGTAGGACTTGGCCTATTTGCAACCTTTATCTCCTTGATGAACGGCACTATCATCACGACCGCCCATGAAGCCATTGGCGAGGACTTCAATGTCAGTGATGCAAAGTTTCCTCACTCTTACTGGCCTGTCGCTTCGTGGGGTGTAGGAGGTGCTCTATTCTCGCTGGTGCTGCTCCCCATCATGGAAGATTTTGGCATGAGATTTGTCTTCCTCATCGTGTACACCGTCTTTCTCTGCTTTCTAATTCCCGTTGGGCTCGCACCCAATTTCGAGACGCTTATCATCACTCGCTTCTTTAGCGGCGGCTGTGTCGCCATCCTGGGTAACTCTGTTGCAGGCATCATCTCCAACGTTTTCGCTACGGACCGTTCCCGAACTGTTCCCACTGGCTTATACATCACCATCTACCTGATGTCGAGCAGCCTTGGTCCCGTCGTTGGCGCTGCCATATTCCAGTTCCTGCCCTGGAAGTGGGTTGGCTACATCGAGCTGATCTGGACAGGCGTCTTCTTTCCCATCTTCATCCTCGCACTCCCAGAAACTCGGGGCTCGGCCATCCTGACCACACGGGCAAAGAAACTGAGGAAGCAAGGTCACAACGTGTACAGCCAGAAAGAGCTCGAGTCCCATTCAATGGGCCGTGCCGTTCTCGATAGTGTACGCCGACCTCTGTACATGCTGTGCACCGAGTCTGTCGTCTTCATCTCAACCATCTGGACCGCCTTCAGCCTTGGTGTAATCTACCTCTTTACGCAGTCTGTTGAGCAGGTCTATGGTGGCTTGTACGGATGGGACGCTGTACAGTCGGGCTACGTCCAGACGGCTATTGCGATTGGAGAAATGTTGGGGTTTGGTCTGTGCCTCTTGACAAACGAATGGTATCATGCTTCAGCCTCGCGCAACACCGAGGTTCCTGGTATCCCAATCCCCGAAGCTCGACTGTATGCGGCTGTTCTCGGCGGCTTCTTCGGTGTCGCCGGAGGTATGTTTGTCTACGCCTGGACTTCGTACTCTTCCATCCACTGGGCCGTGCCTGCAATCGGGTTGATGCTGGTAGGCCTTGGGACCACAGCCGTGGTTGTGAGCATCACCAACTACCTCATTGATGCCTACAGCAGCTACGCAGGCAGCGCCATAGGCGCAGCCGTGCTAGGAGAGAACTTGGGCGTGGCCTTCCTGCCTCTCGCCTCTAGTGCCATGTATACCAACTTGGGCTTTCACTGGGCAAGTTCCCTATTGGGCTTCGTCTCATTGGCTCTGGCCGCCGCGCCCGTCGCTGTCTTTGTTTGGGGCAAGGAGATCAGAGCTCGGAGCCCTTTCATGGCCTCGGCCATAACAAAGCCGATTGAATTCGCAATGACCACAACCGAGTAGTAGGGGACAATGCAAACTGCCCTTTGGTCTCTCAAAAGGGAAGCTGCTTCCACAGTGATGGAGGGCACAGTTGATGAGCAAGGGACTTTAGGGTAGGGCTGCACAACCGCACTCTACTGCGCTGTTTCTTAAATTTAGGCCAGATGATAATTTATGTTCATGTTTCTTCCATACTCTTGACGTCAACTACGTGGACAGTAGTGCTCAAAATTGCTCCCAGCCAAGTAATAGAGAAACCGGGTGAACTGTGCAGACTGCATGCGTAAAAGACGTATTGTGTCACCCACTTGACCAGCTTGGTATGAGCGATATCGTGACGCAGGTCGCAAGACAACCACTTCGTGATTTATAATAAACACTTTCATATTTATGTCAACACTCAGCTGAGTGAGTCAGCGAAGCCTATCAATAGTGCCTGCTTGCCAAGTTTTCTTGCGGTCCTAAACCCATCTAGCCTGAGATGACCTCCGAGGTTGTTTTTAGCGTCAGGCGGACATTCGTCATCGCCAGTGTCGATTTCGACGACGCAGCTGACGTTCGTCCCAATAGCGATACCAGTGAAGTCTGTATCTTTCTGCCCTTCACCCGTCCCGAGGCTATTGCCATCTGTGTCTTTGATCTCGCAACTCTCCGGGTTGCCGCCGAAATCGGCCTTGCAGCGGAATTTACGAGTTACACTCCAGCATTCGCCATTGCCCATGGCGAACTCACGACCATCGCCTGTGCTGAAGCAAGGCGACTTGTTGTCGGGGTAGCTCGTGGTATAAATAGCTTCGCCGTTGTCTTTTTTGATGGCGAATCCATCATAACCACCTGACGAACCACTGCCCTTCGGAGACCAATGGCTGCGAACTGGCCAGATGACCAGACGACTTTCAGGTGCTCGACAAAAGCTGGGGTAGAGAGTGAAATAGCTGCGAGGCTAAGAATAGTATGGCGTAAAGAGGGCATATTGAGCTTCATAACGTTTGATTTGGGAGTGTTTGCATTGTCCAGACCAGTTTGAGATATTAGTAGTGTCTTGTCATCCTTCATCTAATCCCAACACCAATACCAAGCATTCTTATACTTCTTTGGTTTTAGCTACCAAATCTTTCTGCCAGCTGACGATCACTAAGTTGTTTTCCTGGACCGGATTTCGGGTTACACCCAAGGATGTCGTTTCGAATCTTGTGTGAACAGGTCGAGAGTAAATCCCTCAAAACACGTACAGGACAACTTAAATGTTCCTGGCAGCATCCAGCCCAGTAATGCCACAACAGCTCCATCGTCTACTTGTCATATTATCAATGTGATATTTGACCTTGATATAAGAAAGGAAAAAAGTCTGTCAATTGATATAGCTTTATGTGCGTGTTAAAGGTCGAGGTTATTCCGGGTCGATAGCTATAATAGCTTGCATTACCAGGTATGTAAACACAATAATTCCAGTAACTATCCCGTTAATGATATAAAAGTTGCGACGCCCTATATCATTTGAAACAGCCAAAACAGCCAAACATGCTGCAAATAGAAGAGAGAACCCCAATGTGATAAGAAAATCCAAAATTGGATTCAAGGCATTAGCTACGACCATATAGAGTGATATAGCTAAGTAGGCGGAAACTGGAAGAGCCCATTTTATATATAGGATAGCGTAGTAAATGTAGCGTCTATCCAACTATAAACATTGTCAATATTGTTTAAGTCACGATCTGATGATATACATACTTGAGATGGCCAATAATCTCTGACGATTTGAAATAGCAGGCCATGGCTGCGCCGTTCAAATGACACCGTCTCCTCCAAGAGGCGAAACATGGCTCTGTTCTGTCCTTCCCCATATATCAGAGGTAGATAGACATCGAAGATACCAAGCAAAGAATAGGCTGCGTCCTCATCACGTTTGGTATGGCGTCTCTCTGCCCATGATTTGCGCTCCTTGATAGTAAAGAGCGATAGAGAATAGCCTTCAAAGACTAAGGGAGAGACTTTCGTGGTATCGATAATGCTACGTAGTAGCTCCTCGCGGCTTCCAATCCGTTCAGCATCTGCTGAGAAGAACTCGACGGATTTAGGAGCTAGAAGCTCTTGTAATGTCCATCCGCGCGTGAACCACCTACTATTTCTGAAGCGGCTGTCGTCAGAATCATAGCCGCAAATAGCAGCATTAGGAACATCGGAGAGGAACACATAGCATTTAGCTGCATTCTGGTACCAGCGGAACATGGAATTGATAGCTTCTGAGAGCTCTGCGCTGCTTGACTTGTCGATACAGCAGGTATCAACCCAGAAGTAGTCGATATTGTCTTTGGCAGCTTGACTGGCACAGAAGTAAAGCTTCTTAAAGCCAGACTTGGCCCTGTCGGTGCTATTGGGTCCGACAATGTCGCTGAATGTAACTTCTTCGTGATCTGCACCCCAGGTATGCGAAAGGATTGCGTACGGTGGGGTGTCGCCAAAATACTCGTTGAGGACGAAAGCGTCATCATCCCGCAGTCGGAGTAGGCGCATTTGCAGACAAAAGTCGAGGCCCCGATGAGAGCGAACTTGGATAAAGTTTACGGTATAGAAACACGCACCTCCGTACAGAGTTTAGAGTGGCTGTTTAGTGCCCGTTCCTCCAGGCGACGGTGGCGGCGATGATGCTAAATAGAAGCGGAGTAAAAGGGGCGGTGAGGCATAATGATGGGGCCTCTGCACCACGCCTTATTAGTAAGCGTGGTAAGCAGTTCGTCGTTTTGGCCCTGCTGTTTATGTTTATATGCGCTCATAACATTCTAAACGAAATATCAAGTTACTATTCCGGTTGTTATTACTACGAGGCCCGACATGAACTGCCTCCTCTCTGCTAAATTTCATCGCACTGTTTGATTGTAGCTCGTTAAGATGTCTCGTGTTACTCCACGTTGCACTGACGCGTGAGCGTAATATCGTCCATTGAGATGATAACCGTGTCATAGTCGCCCTGACATGTAACAGAAAACATCATTCGCGTTTCGCTGATGGTCTCAGTTGCGCTACCAGTGTCCCACTCGGCAGTGCCTTCTCTGAAGCCATATGGACCGTTCTCGCCAACAATCGGGCCTCCAACGAGGTTCTGGCCACCAATGCTGGGAGTAGCCTGGCATTCAAAGTCCCTCCCGTTAATGGAAGTATGCATCGAGAAGTAGTACTTCAATTCATAGAACTGAGGACCGACATTGCTCAGGGTCTGATAGAACGTCCTTGTGTTCTCACCATTCCTCTCGAAATTGTCGAGGATTCGTCGGTGGTGGAGATTGTCGAGGTTGTCTCGGTGGTTGTTGCCTCGGAGAGCGTTTCGGTGGTCGTGGAAGATAGCTCTAGGCTCACGATCGAGGATGGAGAACCCGTTGTGGTTGAGCCAAGCTCGAGGGTCGTGGTGGATGGCCGGCACGGGCCTGCGTCAACTCCGAGTGCACCAAGGGCAGTTGCTGCCAGAATGGCGACAAACCGTTACAAGCCATTGTTTCCGACAGAAAAATATTTGAATTAGAGGTTAGAAAGAAACAGAAAGCGAGTGACTGAGAAAGATTAGAGCGAAAGATATTAGGAGATTAATAGCTTCAACTGCCGGGACCTTTGGGACTTTAAAAAATACCGAGACAAGCCTGGTTTAACAGGGTACAAGGCCGACTGAGCGCATGCGCTTATTAGCAGTTCAAAGCCACGTCCGAGCCAAAGCGCACTATTGCGATCCAGGTGAGTCTTGAGCCACTGTGCATGTTCTGGATACTCTCTTAAGAATTCGAGGTCCACTTTAAGAAGAGGTATACCGAGGCGAAGGCTTGACTTGATGATCTTGCGACGAACTATTGGATCATATTTCCCATCTGGCCCTTTAGGCACCCGATGGAACTTCCTTCCCTCCCATGTAAATGGCCATTTCTCAAGTTCTTTCTGTATCCTAGAAGGAAGGTCTTCGTGGATACGGACGCTGAAAGCCTTGTCAGCTTGAGCCAGGTTCGAGATTAGAGACAATAAGATGGATCAGACCTGCAGAGACTCTCCAGTCCACTTATACCATACTACTGGGACTTGCTCCTCTTGGACAGCGTGATCATAGCCGTGGTGATCAATCAGTAAAAAGCAATTCCTGTCCTTGAGGCCAAATTAGTCGCCATATGGATATATACGCTCTTGGGCATGGTCGTGGTCGCGTTTCCAGTGATGTTGGCAAATTGTGTTTTTAACGAACGTGAGTTTTTCTTCGCGGCTACTGCTAGGACTATGGTGAGTGATTGACTGCAGCAAAATTCGCACCTTGTCTGCAGAATTTACCACGATTTGCGGCGTTGCTAAGTTTTCCATTATGAAATGATAATAGCGATAGCGGTTGTGCTGTTGGTAACGAAGAAGTGGCTGGTGTGCAAATCTTAGGTTAGTAAAGAGAGGTGGAACTGCCTCGTAGGAAATAGGCAGTTCTTATATGCAACAAGGGGAAGGATTAGGCTTTCCTAATGCATAGATATAAGTTTTCCCTGCAGCCAGGCAGGAAGCTTATTATTAGGCAACTGTGCGAGGACCGGATGATGAATGCTGAAAATGTGGGAAACTGTATTGTGAAGAAATCTAGCGCCGGAAGACGTGTGACTAGTTACGTCGCACATTAGAAGAAATAGCAATCTGGCTAATTGTGATAGGTGTGATATCCCTTGCAGATTGACACTGCAAAACCGTAAAATCGCATCACACATAATCATACAGAGATCACGGCGGCCTCATTTAGTGATTTCTCACCCGATGTCTAGCCGAACCATAATTACACTTTTAAGCGTGCTGGCCAGATTGCTATTTCTTAATACGTGCGACTGCAAATAATCCCCCCTTAACTATCCTTAGAGCTTAGTTATACAACGGCTTGAGTCAGCCTATGAGTGCTGTCTTAATAGAAACCCCAGCAACTGCAGTGACGCCGCTCGATACGAGTCATCAGCTCCCTATATATGTCAGTCCCATAGCAAAAGGAGGAAGGGCAGAAGCGTTGCGTCCTTCCTGATGTAATAAATCTCTGTTAACAACCTGCTGTATGGCTATCTATCGTGCAATGACCTATAAAATAGTCACAATGCCTTTTTCTCGCTAATGTTAGATCGCTATATTGAAAAACCCTGTTCCGCCGCAAACCTCGCATTCTAGATGAGGGTTTATTAAGCCCCGAGAGCCGGAGATAAAGCTAGAGCTGGAATACATTTTAGAAAGAGCCTGTGTTTAATATATTAGTTCCTTAATAGTAAGAAGAAATTACTATTATCGGTGGTGTTATTTACTTACTTAGATCTTAGAAATCTATAAGTCTTAAGAGCAAGGTAAATAATAGTAGTAGTGTTCTCTTAAAGATACTTCGAAAGTGAAGTTAGTAAAGATAGACCTTTTAGGAAACTTTACCTTCAAAGTATAGACCTTATATAAAGTAAGACTTTTAGTAGTATTAAGAGATTATTGTAAACTAGGTATAGATCTAGTGTGATTCAGTGCGTATATTTAGTAAATCATATAAATAGGTCCAGGATAGTTTTACCTCTTATACTTATGCCTTAGGAATCTACTCGAGCTTACTTATGTTTATTTATCTTCTAGAGTGATTGAAGGTAAGGCATTCTCTCGCACGCTTTGCTCGATCGACGCCTATATCAGCAGCTGCTAGCTTCACAAGGACGGGTACTGTGATACAGGGGACCCACGAAAGCTGCGAGTCAGTTCTGCCTGTGAAAGCAAGCAAATAATTAACAACATAGCTGTAAGAAAGATGGCATGGTAGGCTTTTTTTTCCCGGCTATGGCTTTGACATAGGTGCCGCGGTGGGCTGGCTTGAACTCAAATACGACAGCGAGAAAAACAGCGTCTAAACCTGGAAAGACTGTAAAACGGGTGCCTCATATACCTCAGTCTAGAGAGTGGACAGAAATCTTGACTATGAAGAAACAAGTTAGCAACGCGACAATATAGGTCTCAAATGAAGTTAGCTGTTCAAGAGATATCTTTCAATTTGGGGATACCATCAGCAAAGCTATGAAAGGTAGTAAAAGTGTTGAAGATGCAATCGCATGGACAAGTGGCAATATTACTCGTGACGATGGCTGTTGGCGTCCATACTGAGGCAGTGGGCGTTGCTAGTAGAAGTGAGATATCGTTATTTAGCATGGAACTGACACTACAGATAGATGAGAATGGCGAGGCGGTGAGTTGGCATCAGGTCGTGGGTAGCACCGAAGGTGAATGTGCGTAAAAATTGAGCTTGTCACTGCAGGGAAAAGCGAGCAGCTCTCGATACAACAGTGACTCAGAAAGAATGGAGAATCGTACAGTCGAAGGTGAACAGAAAGAGCGCTGATTAACAGATAGGAGCTGTCTTCAAGAATAGCAAAGGAAGGCTTGCAGAGAAGGCCAAGTTGGTTGCCGCTCAAGTGAATACACTAGATCGAGCTAGAGCATGGTTACAAGAACTTAAGGTTGAAGGTATGCATCGCGTTAGAAAAAACTATTAATATTATCGTATTTTTCATAACATCTTTGACCTGCGGACTGGGACTTGACTTAATGCTTGGAAGCTTACAATTTCAAGCGCCTGAGTTAGACTGCTATTATCTTACAACGGCGTTCTAATTATCCCAATGCATCACATGACTACGCGGATTCAGTGATAACTTTGAATGTATTGACAAAATGCGGCTTGTTCCGCGCCGTCCACGCTGCAGATATACTATTCCAAGGTTTTGTCAACATTCAGCAAATTGATCTAAGACGTCCTGTTTCGTTCCATCGTGCCAGCATGTACTTATACGAGATGACAAGTCCACCTCCACCCCATACCGTTTCTTCAACCATCCTCTCAATCTCATCTGCCGAATTGTTCTCGCTATGGTAGGTAGAGTGAGCGCCGTTGAGAAGTGTGACGCGAAGTCCTGCTACAAGTGCACCTAGGCACGTTTCTTGCACGCAACATTCGCTCTGAACGCCAAAGACAATAATGCGCTTGATGCCTTTACTCTTGAGCTGATCTGCTAGTAGAGGGTTTGACTCAAACGTATTGCCTGTTTCAAGTGTCATCCCGTCAACCCTGTTCCAGCTAATGACTCACTGAGGGGTTGGGCTCACGGGTATCCTTGGAAACGAGAACCTCACTTTCAAGTTCGGGACGAGGTTCAAAGAATAATTTCCAGGGCTCAGTCCCTCTGATCAGGTGACCAGACCTTGGCTTATCATCGTGCTGTACGAAGACGATCAAGGGCGGGGGAACTAGGCTTCTGGCGACGGAGAGGATCTCCTGGCCTGCCTCTTTGATTCGTGCTGCATGCGGGATCTCGGTCTGCCGATCTGCCACGAGGGCGTTTTGGATGTCTATTAAGAAAAGAGCAGACATACTTGCGAAGAGATTCGTAAGTTATTAAAGCTAGGAGGCTCAACGTATTATCTCCTTTTATATATTGATCTAAGCGCCCCACAGAGTGAGTGAGTCATAAAAATGAGCGCTAATGACTACTAACTCTATCGAGTATATACTTAATAGTGCAATATCTAGTAATAGATACATACACGAGTCTTCTTTTCTAGAGCGAGCCTTCGAGATTACCCACCGCTTCATGTAGCATTCGTGAGACGCCAGCGACTGCCTAACTCCCACAGTTGGGGGGCGGCCAGAAGTGTGGTCGTCAATGGCTTCGAGCCTTCGACAGCAGAAGCAAGGGGTCGGAACCAGGGCTAGGTCACTCAGACACGCAAACGAGGATACTTGCCGAATGGCCGATATCTTATCGCAAAGGCCATCCATGCAGCACTGCTGTGCCGGAAGATTTGGTTCCAAGCCCCATCTAGTAATCGATAGTGGGAAGTTCAAATTTAATCGGTAAAACCCAGTGGCAGTTTCTGAAAGAAAGTGTTTTGAAACATGGATATATTTGAGAAATCACTGAGAAATGACACGTCCGCAACTCGATCAAGTACTGAGAAGACTGCCGTGGCTTGGGCCCTGCAGAGCAGCAGTGCTCGTTGACATACTAATCCCCACACCTGATCCGACATTAATCTTACGAAGATGTTTAGCGCCACACAGTTTGCTTGAAACATCCAAGACACTAACGCTTGGCTTGGACGTATTCTTTCACTGTGTGACTAGTTGATGATGATTAGGTCGAGTGAGTTTGTATGCGCTTCAGGTGCCACTCAAATGCTCCAGATGGACTGCGGCTTCGACGCGGCCTTGTATTGTTCGCCGCGACCATGACTGCTACCTATCAAGTTTTGGATTCTGACTCGCCTAAAAACGACAAATCTGCCGCCCCGTGAAGCAGTCAAATATTCTTATACCAGATAGGATACAAAAAGCTAGATTGCGGATTAGAACATCATTCTGCTGCACCTATTGCGAGGTTTAATCGTCGGCGATAAAGAGTCTTAGCTCTCGATGCGCTGATCATGGCAACAAACCAGTGCCTTGCTAAGTTCTGCCAGATTGCTGAGTATCTGTCCCTTGCTGAACCATGCGACTAGACCTACGAACAGTATGTTAGCCGGGGGAAGGGGGATGGGGAAAAGGGATGGTTTAACCTTTCGCACTAGAGACGAATCGTTATTGGTGGCACAATCGACAGACTTTGCTTGCTAACTTGACGTTAGATGTTATTGCAGACAGAGACGAAAGAGGCAACGAGGCTCTGCTAGCGGCATGTAGCTTGAGGTTTCCGGGTCCGCGGAAAAGTGCTACGGCCCGGCACGCCACACGCTTGCCTATATCCGTACGCTTGCCCTTTGGATACGCTCAATACAAGATACTGTACGCACGGACCCTGGCTGTCGACCGCACGTTTGGGGCATAGCTAGCAGGGAGTGAGAAGTCTCGATCTTGAAAAGGGGGGGCAATCAAGACAGATCGATTGAATGAAGCTCTGTGCGTGCGATAAGCGTAAGGCCTCCCGCTGTGGGGACAAGGTGACTCAAAATAGAGCATGTGTGGCAATAGACCGGAATCATTACCCGGAGGGTGACTAGAGCGTGTGCATGCACAAGCCCATACCCGTTGCGCACAAAAAAGGGTTCAATTCTAGCTTCAAGAGCGGGTTAAGTGCTGTTCATTGTGAAGCTGGATTTTAAAGGCTTGACTATCTCCTTGGGTGTGTTAAGGCTCCGTCGCGGTAACGACAAGGGCTTCTAGCCAATCAAGTTAAATAGAATGAAGGGTACCTCACTAACGACCTAAATTAGGTCTTGGTTCAAATACTCGCCGACCTCCAGGGCTACAAGTCGCTATATCATACTTATTTCTTAACTATATATTTGTTACGGCGAGCTCTGCATCCCGATGGTACCGCATTGATTATATAATAGATGTGGGTCATATAACCTCCCGGAGCCTTAACACACCCAAGGAGATCTCAGACATTGTGACGCCGCGCCGTGGTGCCGCTTTTGCAGGGTCAAGGCAACAACGTATCAGCATTCGCCACAACCCTACAGCCACGGGCGCTAGCGCGTGTATCAAATCGGTAATACTTTGCTTCACATGGCTGTTTCGCTCGGGCCGATAGTCTCTGATCAGTGTTCATAGCGCAGAGTGGAGGGAATCGGTGGCTCTTTGGTTTCTGGCGCAGTGTTGGGTCTGGGTTGAGAACCCCCATCGTGGTATAGGTTGTGGAGATGTTGGATAGGCATTGCCGCTGGGAATTTTGGGGGATCTGCGTGCCCCCAGCTCGTCTCAAGAGTGAAAGGGAGTGCTCTGCATCGCTGGCTCCCAGTCATATGGGAGACTTTGAGCTGTCGTTTGGATGTTCCTAGAAAAGACTTGCGTATGTCACTTGTCAGTGACACCTCACGATCCATGTGTAAGAGCTTGACAGCTTTCATCCAACTTTATTTCTGCAATCGTGAACAATCTTCCGGGACACGATGGAGATTAAGTTTCCAAGTGCCCGCGTTGGTGGCGCACACCTGACCAGTAAAAGCAAGCCTCACCTACTGGTTTCCTGGGTCATTGGAATGCTTCTAATTGCGGGCCGGGAGCCGGAGCAGACTTTCACGGAGCTTCGGCACCCGCTCGGACCTCATCTTCAGGGAAAGAGAAAAAGGATTGGGAATAGCGTCGATCAAGGTTGGGTACCTGAGAGCCACAAATGGCCCATCGGGTTCTCGGACCCGACAGTCTGTTCTCGAACGCCTCACCGCGCCAACGAAATGGGCGTAAGGCGAAGCGCCATCATCGGGATCAGGCGCGGATCTAGATCTCTGGTGCTGTGCCAAATATCGAGACTCCCCGTGCCATCGAAAACATTTAATTAACAGGCAAGCCGATCAGTTCTTCGCTTCATTGCTCCCTTCACTGCGTAAATCGTTTGCCATATGCCGCTACGAATCGGTGCTCGCAATGATGATACCTCAAAGTCTCCTGCTACTCAGCTTGACAAGCTTGTCATGCTTCGCGGCTGCTCAGTCACTTTCGGATGCTCCAAAGTGCGGCGTCAGTACCACCCTCTCCCTCTCTCACGCCCCTTGAAGATCAGTGAGCATCCCTAACAGCCATGATAGACTACCTGTCTGTTTAAAACGCTCGCCAGCCCGAATTTTGCCAAGTTGACTCAACAAGAACTATGTCATAACAGAGATTTCAGTATCGTCCTTGGTGACTGCCTGAAGGAGGTGTGCACCATAAAAGAAACTTTGAGTAAGTCTTTCCACCAAAACACTCAGGCTGGCTACAGCTTCGTGCTATTTCCGATATGGTTGCTAATAATGTTTATTTGGTGATTAAACAGGCTTCGTCAACATATCTGCAACAGCGTGCGGACTACCAGTGCGAGACCGACGCGTGGAGCTTCAAGCATCCACCCTTACCGTGTCTGGAATTGCTGGAATATTTTTCGCGATGAGGTTGGCGAACAAATGCCTTGGCATGTCCCCATGGGGAATGGATGATGCTTTCATGCTGGTCTCAGTGGTATGCTCCTCGCTTGGATACACTAGACTTGTAATGGGCTATGGACTGACTCGCAGCAGATATTCTTAGTGCCGCAAATCACTACTGTCCAGCTGAGTAAGTAGATCTTTGCGAAATTAAACCGGATATTCATCGCTGATCTGCCCAGTGGTCTCTCAAGGCGTTGGTTTGGACGTCTGGACTCGCAACGAAGAACAAATCACAACTAGTTTCAAGGCAAGTCTTGCAAGCTAATTGAGGAGTACCCCGACACTAACTAGACCTAGCTGTTTTTTGCTCAACAGATTAGCTACGTTCTTGATCTTGGCTTGGTGAAAACATCCATCTTGGCCTTCTACCTTCGGATTTTCCCGGACCACCGATTTAGGCTTATCGTCTGGCTTACACAGTCCTTCATTCTTTGCAAGACTGTCATTTATGTGGTTCTTATCTTTGTCCAAAGGAATCCAATATGGCTGAATTGGGAAGGCTGGACAGAAAAAAACCAACGTGGCGTGGTTCTCGACCTTGAACTCATCTTCGTGACACATTCGGCATTGAATGTTGCTCTGGATGTCTGGATGGTTATTCTTCCCCTAACCCAGCTTTATCACCTGGGCCTCAAGCTGAAAAAGAAACTTGGTGTTATTGCCATGTTCAGTGTTGGGATTTTGTTAGTCGCTCTTCAAGTTCCATTCCGCAAGACAAAGCACTAACAGGAAATTAGTCTTACAGCTGTGAGCATTGTTAGAGTGATCACACTGGCTTCTTTTGCCTCAGAACGATACAGCACAGGTATGACACTATCTTTCCCATGGTTTCATTAGCTAACCGAGCTCGTAAATAGAATCTGACGCCATAGGAACCATCATCTGGGCGTGTGTCGAACTTTCGGTTGGCATCATGGTGGGATGTATGCCCAATGTACGCCAGCTACTGGGAAATGTCCTTCGTTCGGCGCCGTCAACCCTTGCGAACTCTGGCGCTAGCTCTGGAGGAGTATTCCAGCAACGCTCACTGGAGCTCCTATCAAATGCTACTAGTACGTTCGTCGATGTGGCAGATTCAAGTAAGGGAAGGGTCCATGAATCTTTTGGAAGCGCGAGACTTGAAACCTCAAGTTTTGCAAGTGATGCAGAGACACAAGTATAATTAATCCTTAGTGGTAGTAAGAAAAAGCCGCAAAGCACTTAATTATAATAATTACTATGAACACAGTCGCTAAGAAGCGCAGAGCCAGCTGGTCTCACACCGACATTATTATCTCTTGCATATCCTCAGTGGGGCTCTTATTATTCTGCCGTGTACGACCTCTCGCCACGCTGGGCTCTTGTCCTTCACCCCGCCCAGCGCTGTGGTTCCTGAGGAACAAGCTCGGCATTGCTAGCATGAATGCAACGCAGCCTGTGCGAAAGCATATGGCTAAGGACACGGTTAGGTCCGCCACGGAGCTAAAAGTCCACTCTCCTCGTCGTTAGCAGCGCTGGGTCGCCTGCCGTGCTCTAGAATCTATCTAAGGGTGGTCTGAGGTCTGCGTGGGCTTTAGCTAGGGTTAGGATAGGGTTAGTATTAAGCTATCTAAGCTATCTACCTAGGTAGTTTTACCCTAGGAATCATTCCGGCCGAAACCAATGCTTAAATTCGTGCCGTTTAGTATATAAGGACGCACGGGCTATAGTAAGACCGAGCAAAACTAGGGTATAGATTCTAAGAGAATACCTCTAGTTTATTTCTATCTTATATACGAAGGTAAAATAAATAGAAATCTTATAATAAGTAATCTAACTCTTATTTATATAATAATATTAGGTTAGATATTTAGTATTTTATTATAT
>JADBHU010000485.1:0-14911 GCA_017140155.1 Fusarium devonianum | reverse complement strand
GTGGAGGCGGCATGGGAGGAGACCTTGCAGTAAGCACAGGCATCTCTCTCTCGCTTTCCCGGCCGCCACCAGAGAGCTCGTCGCCAGACTCAGAGCCTTCGGTTTGGGACTTCAAGTCGGACGGGGGCGGGGGAGGAGGGGGACGAGCTGGAACATCGTAAGCATTAGGAGTCGCCAGGATAGGGGACTCTACATACATTCGGAGGGCACGGGAGGTGGTGCAGGTCGACCACCGGGAATAGGTGGAGGGCCTGCTGGATCTCGCGGAGGAACTGCAATGGTCAGATTCATGAAGCAGACTTCGGGGGGAGGGAGCAATGACACGTACTTATTGGCACAGAAGGAGGAGCAGGAGTAATATCACCCTCATCTTCGCTCTTATCCTCTCTTTCCGGCTCTCGAGACGGCTGGACTGGCACTGGCGGCGGCGGCAGTCGAGCAGCTGGTTCAGGTTCCTCATCAGAACGAGTCAGCTCCTCTGACCTTCTTGGGCCCCCCATCCCAGGGAGAGCCATCATAGTAGGAACGGGAGGAGCAGCATGAGCAGAGTGGGCTGGCTCCTCGGTACCCTCATCAATTGAATCCCCCTCATGCTTTGAAGCCTTCTTCTTCTTGGGAGGGGCCGCGGGTGAGGGCGCGGGTGCACCGAACATGCCATGGAAACCCATACCGCCGCTCATCTTGGCCATTCGTGCTCTCAGCTCTTCCCTACGCTTTACCTCTGGGTCGAGATCCTCGTCCTCCTCATCCTCCTCGTCTGCCTGTTCCTCTTCTTCACTCTCATTCCTCTTCGGCGCATCAGGAGTGGGGGCAGGATGTACAGGCAGCGTAGGAGCTCGCGATGTACGACGCGACATGCCGTCACTATCGTCACGCTCTGTCAAGTCCTCGTTGCCTTCAGTTGTATCCCCAGCACCGGACATGTCCGCCTCATTGCCATCATGTATGGATTCCGCAGGTCCCTTGGACGACTTGCGCCGAGGTGGCGGCACACGGCTCGGGCGAGGTTCATCTGTAGATGTCCTGAAACCAGTGTCCTGAGTATCTCTGCGCTCCAGAGGAGCTGGAGGCTCCTGGGGTGAAGCTTCTGCCTCACCCAAGGCCTCGGCATGTCCTATACTCTCACGCTTCTTCTGAGGCTTCTTGGGTTTCTCTTTCTTAGTGGCAGCCTCGGCATGTCTCTGTGCTTGTTCCATCTGCTGCTTTTGAAGCAGAGCGATACGCTCCTTGAGACTCGTAGGCTTGGGCTGATCCTCACCATCATCTTCCTGGCCCTCTGTCGGCACAAGACCAGCCTTTTCGGCCTGTCCCTGAGTCTCAGCCTCCCTCTCCTTGATCTCAGGGTCCTCGTCGCGTCGGTAGACCTTGGCAGTCGGAGCCTGCTGTGGAGGAGGCACGAAGGCATGTCGGCTTGGAGGAGGCGCTACAAAAGGTTTCTTTATGAAGCCTGTACCTGAACCACCAAGACCGCTGGGCTTGAATGGGGTAACGGGGGGAGCTGCGGGCTTGTTAAACGCCGCAATGCGATCCTTGAAAGAATTGCTTGAAGGCTTCTCGGATACCGCAGGCGGTGCCGCCGGCTTGGGCTTGGGAGCTGCTGCAGACGAAGCTGGGGCGGGGGCCGGAGGCTCGACAACTCCGGCAGCTGCGGGCGGGGAAGCCGGCGCTGAGGGCTCAGAGGGCTTCGAAGGCGCATGCTCCGGGACTGCCGAAGCAACCGGCTCGGGGACTGCAGTCTTCCTAACGGGCTCATCGGCCTCTTCGATCTCGGGCTCGTGTTCGGGCGCGGGCGGTGGATGGGGTTCTTGTTGCGCAGGTGGCGGTGGATGAGGTGACGCAACGTCGTCTATGGACCGAGCAGCTTCAGGCTCCCTCTTGGTACGAGTTCGAGCTGGACGAGGCGGAGCAGTAGGCTCAAACTTCTCGACAAAATTGCGTGGGAAGATGCCCTCCTGTTTCACGCCATTGTCATCGAGATAGTCCCCGCCATACCAGTCGGCGTCCTCTTCATCGGTGACGGTGATGATCTGCCCGATACTGAAGTTGAGGTCATCCTCGTGGGGTGACGAGTAATCGTAGATAGCTTTGACCTTGAACGGCGCTGCCATGTTGGATGATCCTTAAGAAGCTCTCTTGCAGGTCGAATGCTGCCCGAGGCCGGATCAAAGCTGCTCGGGGCGGGTGGCTGTATGGAGCACGAAGGTACGTGTATGCTCGAAGGTCGACTGCTCGCTTGCTTTGGATGTGGGGCACGACAGGGGGCGTCGTCAGCCCGTCTGATGAGACGAGGCGGGGGAGGATAGAATCTGGAGACGCCTGCAAGTGCAGCGGTGAACCGGCAAGATTGCTGAAGTTTGGCTATGTATAAGAATTAATGCGCGCGATACCTCAGGCTGTAAAAAGGAAAAGGGAGTAAGTAAGAGAGATGCGAGTTGCGTGGAGGCGGTGGTGTTTGGCGGAACCTACGTTGGACTGGGGCGTGCGTGGTAAGGCAAGGTAGATTGTCGACGTCAGCGCTCGCGGCTAAAGTGCCAGCCCAGTAGGTTGCCCTGTAGACAGAGGTGCTGAGGTACCAGCTCACTCTCGTACCGACGATGATCCGTAAGAAAGATCAAAGAGCCATGAGATGTGGTTCGCCGAAGAAGTCTTGGTGATTTACGATGGAAAGAATTGTCAATAACACAGGAGAGGGCGCAGGGGACTACAGGTAGTACTTAAGTCGGTATATTATTCCTTCGTAGTAGGTCGGTAAACGATGTTGGCTGTGTGCGGCGTGGTGCCCAGGCAGTCTAACAAAGTGCCTCAGCACAAACATTAGCCTGTCAGGGTTGTCAACCGCTAATTATCTCACGTAGTCCGACGAAAACCCTGATATTTGAGCTCAGAACCCAATTACCCTTGCTTTTATTTCACACATGCCATCAACACAGACTGCTCTTTGCGCAGTGCAATTGTGCACCATGGGTTGATTGGCACCACGGACAGCCACACCTCAAACACCCGTTTCGTGTCGCGAGGCTCACCCAAACGATTGGCTCATCTGCTAAAGGTCCCCTCTTGTTCCTGTGGGGTGTGGCTTGATCCCTTAAACCTCGACTTTTTATTGCCCATTATCAGTCAGTCATTAGTACCTATGTACGCCGTAATATCGATTCCTCACAATCCAACTGTGGCGGCGGGGTAGTTTTACATCTTGCTACTCCAGCACCTCAGTGCGGACACTCCATCTCTTGTTCTTGTCCACATCCTTGGCATAACAGCTCGTTGTGCCTCAAACGTCCGTCATGGCGTCGACAACCAAGCAGCCGGCCAAGGGTATCCTCAAGAACCCCAAGACTGCCGCCAAAGAACCTGTCGTCGACCCCAAGGAGATCGCTATTCAGCATGCCCAGATCATACATCATCGAAAAGATATTGAGGCCGAGATTCTCGACAATCTAGTGCTTCTTTCCGAATACCCTCTTGTCCGCGACCCGCGGTATAGCGCTGCCAACCCTTCTCCGTCCGATGTCTCCAACTTTAAAGCTCTTGTACGACTGTTCCAGCCTTCGGACTACGACGACCTCATCATCGAACGCAACGTCAACGAACTCTGCGGATACAGCCTCTGCCCGCGTCCGCGTCGGAAGGCTGGGCCTGGCGGCGAGTGGAAGTTAGCTGCCAACGGCGACATCGTTAAGCGCAAGGATCTCGAAACGTGGTGCTCGCAGCAGTGCGCCCGTCGCGCGCTCTACGTCAAGGTCCAGCTGAACGAAACAGCTGCTTGGGAGCGCGCAGGCATTCCGGACATCGAGATCGAGTTGCTCGACGATGACAAATCCCAAGAAACAGATGTTGACCGAGCCGCCCGCAAACTGGGTGACCTGAAGCTGGAGGAGCAGCGACAAACAGCTCGAGACACCGCTGCCTTGGCGCTTGAGCGTGGCGAGCGGAACATTGCCCAAGCCAAAGACAAGGTCAAGGTTTCACTCAAGGAGAAGGAGGTCGAAGCACCCTCTCCCGCAGTAGATACATCCGGGGTTTACAACGATGATCATCTACTTGTCGAAGGCTTCAAGAGCAAACTCACACTGGACAAAGAACGCCAGAAATAATAGAAACCGGCTTAGTTAATTGTAACAAAATTTGGCGTCGGGCGGATGGCATCTATATCATAGGTAGGACTCAGTGACGGAAATGGACAAGAGATACCCATCATGAAGGCATAATCTCATGAGGCGCATGGAAAGTCGCCTCTGGCACAGCTCCCTGGTGCAAACTAGCCTTGGACAAGATCACGTTCACGGTATGAAAAGAGGAGCGAACTGGCGATCAAGCGTCATCTCTGGAGAAACTCCAGAGAATCGGCGACACCTTGGGGGGTTGGAAGATCTTTCTTTGAGATCTATGCACTCACTGTCCTAAGACGCCAAGTAGCAAAACCCTGTAAATGCCAGACACCCATGTTCCCAAAAACCATTTTTTTTTAGTCGCGACGAGGAGGGCGGTTGCCATATCGTTGGCCACCACGCTCGGGAACCTGCTGCTGAGAGACGGGGATGACGTTGACGGGGATGGAGTCGAACTAGAGCTTGAGTTAACACAACCTGATCTTGGTTGCTGGTAGATCGGAATGTACATACGCCAAGGTGCTTGAGGAGGTCCTTGGTCTCGCCGTCGACGTCGAGCTGACCACTCTCGGAGTTCTGGGTGAAGTCCAGAGCGGAGACCTCAGGAACGTACTGATCCTTGCGCTCACGCTCCTCCTCCTGAAGCTTGAAGGAGATACCACGGACGGGGCCACGCTGAATACGCTTCATCAGGTGGGTGGTGTAGCCGGCAATCTGCATTTGTAAATTCCTCAATCAGTCGCTGTGGTCCATAATGCTTCGCCGTTCGGTGTTTCTAACCTTGTTGCGCAGGCGCTTCGACGCAATAATAGCGATCTCATCACAGATGCGCTTGTTGGTCTCGAAGTCGAGGGTGAGCTTGGGGTAGTACCGCTCAATGATGACCTTGGCGGACTTCTTCACGGTCTTGGTACGGACGCGACCCATTTTGGCGGTATTGGACTGTTTGTCGGTGGGCGATGGGTTGAAAGAGAGTCGCTCAAGGAAATCCGGCCAAATGTGGAAATTTGTGGTGTTGAGGTAAACCGTGGTGGGGGTCGCATGGACGATTAGGGCTCAGAGGATTGATGGCACCTGACTAGTCACGTGCCTTCATATACAGAAATTCCGGGTACCTGAGGCACGTACCTTCAAGTTCCATGTGTCAATTTGACACTCCCGACGGGTTAAGGATTGATGACAGAACTTACTATACCTAGTATTGCTAATGCTGGGTAACTTGACGAACCTACCTATCTAATAAGTGCTTCACACAGAAAAGTACCATACAGAAGCGCTTACGGTATTTTTTACTGGTGAAAAACGAAAAGGGCGGCATTTATTTTAATCAGGACAACCCCGAATTTAATCTGGCTTTCAATTCTACTTGTACAGTTTGTTTGTTACATGGATTTCTCCAGTAAGAGAAGATAGATGACATCGATATACAACAGCTCCCACTGGCTCCCCTTGTCTCAACTCCCCACCTACTGTTTTTGGTCCAGACCGTAGCTGCTGGAGCTGCCCACCACATCCTTTCCAGACTGAGGTGCTGAGGCATCATGGCTAAGGAGCTCATCAGCAACGCGACCGGTTCGCCAAGGGTCGGCCTCGGACTTCTTTTGCTTGGGAGCACGCTTCTCGTCATTGTAAACCTGTCCCCGGCCCTTGCTCTCCTTCGCAACAAGCTGCGACTCAGGATCTGCCTCTCGGAGCTGTACCACGACCTTTCCACTAGGGTCGACAGTCGCGGTCTGGGGATCGACATAGGCCTTGGCACCGCCAAAGGTTGTGGTGTCAAGTTGAGTGATGCCAGTGAGCATCTTCTTGTGGTGAGCAACACGGTTTCGGACGTGCCTCGAGTTGAACTCGTTGTCACCAGGGGGCGTATCGGCAACGAAGCCACCTACACCAAGCTTGGCGGGCGAGGGACCGGACCTGGGGTACACGACTCGGGCCAGAACGGGAGTACGTCGACCCTGAGGACCGTAGACGGGGTGGTTCTCCATGTAGGAGCTTGTCCTCAGATAGCTGATACCAGCAGAGGGGTGGCTGGGAGGAGGACCAGACTTGCCGTAGGGGCTCTCAGCGGCTGCGTTCTCACCAGCAGAAAGGAAGGTCTGAATGATGCCCACAGGTTGGCCTAGGGGAGCAAGGTCGAGGAACTTCGAGACCAGTCCATACAGGGTAGCACGGTCACTTCGCAGAGAGCGCACGTAGTCCGTGAACTGGTCCTCAGTAATGTCTGATGGGTTAACCTTGGGAGGTGCTGGGGTGCCCTTTTCCATCGCGGTCGTAGCCTGGTGGGAGTTCAAGGACTCGGCAAGTCTCTCCTTGAGCAGCTGTCGGAACTGGGCACGCTTCGGCCGGACGTTCTTGTCAAGGTAGCTAATAAACTGACCCTCGGTCATCCTAGCCAGCCAAGGTCCCTGGAACTTCCATCGCTTGTCGTCCGCTCGTCCCTTGCGGAAGTCGGTAAAGTCCATATCCTCCTCGAAGACCGACTTGCGCCATACGTCAGATCTCGATGAAGTGCCACTGCGTTCGTTGCCTTTAGGGATTGAAAGAGCCACTCGAAGCTCCTGGAACTTCTCCAAAGATAGAGAGTGGTCGGCGGCAGAGGCGAAGTCGGTAACGCTTTCGATGGCGTCGACCTGCTTGACTCGAATCAAGGGCGTTGATGTCGTCATGGTAGACTTGAGAGGGAATGGTCGCTTGAAACCCCAGTCTCCCTTCTCTCGCGATGAGAGAGGGGAGGTAATTGACTGGTATTGCGGGTACTGTCGTGTCATCGTCGGGGACTTGTGATCGCCAATGTGCAGGTTTGTCGACGGAGGTTCGGGAAGGGGTTTGGGAATGGAGAACAGCCGAGAGGATCTCAGCAGCGCCCCTCCGGGCGAAACAGATCGGCCCCCCATTGCGACTCGGAGACCGGTTGGCGAGCTCAATTGACTTGCCGTTCTGGTATCTTCGTGATAGCAACAGGCGTGTAGCTGAGGTTGAGGAAAATTCGCTGGCGATTGGAAGCTTGGGTGGGATCTGCCGATGATGACCCGGGGAGAGCCCATTGGCTAATTAGACTTTGGACTCAGGCACATGGCGCGCCTTTGGTAGCGCGAACCCCCACTGTAAGTAACCCTTCCCTGCTCAAGCTGCAGTTTTATATAGAGAAAACCCAGCAGAGCGGCTACTAATAAGACAAGGAAAGGCAAGGAAGTCGTGTTTCATTTCTTTGTTATATACCAGAGCGTGAAATGCAAGCCGTCAAAAGGATGGCTTCATCACCAAGTATTTACAAGTCGCCAGCGTTGACATTTGAGCTCGTTGCAAAATGCTCTGTGAGTCTTACTTGGTGATTGCTTCACTTCATTTTTGCTCACCCATGACTGATTCGTATTCTCCCAAGATAGACAACCAGAGCGCGCGCTTCAATATTGACGCTGCCTCATGGACTGGTTCAGCTTCCCATGTTCATGCCCGTCGCCACCCAGGCGTCTCTGAAAGGCATTACTCCTGAGCAACTGGAGGAGACAGGCTGTCAATTGTGCCTGAACAACACGTATCACCTTGGTCTAAAGCCAGGACAGGAAGTGCTGGATGCTATTGGAGGAGCACACAAGCTACAAGGATGGAATCGCAACATCCTTACAGACAGTGGAGGGTAGGTCTTTGATTGCCCTTGCCATTGACGTGAATCTAGCTGATTCATTCTCAAGTTTCCAGATGGTCAGCTTGCTCAAACTTGCAACCATCACTGAAAAGGGCGTCGAATTTCTGAGCCCTCACGACGGCACACCAATGCTCCTCACCCCGGAACACTCCATGTCACTGCAAAACAGCATTGGCAGCGACATCATGATGCAGCTTGATGATGTGCTCGTCACAACCTCCCCCGACAAGGCCCGCATGCGTGAGGCTATGGAGCGCAGTGTGCGGTGGTTAGATCGATGCATTGCAGCACACAAAAAGCCCGAGTCGCAGAACCTTTTCTGCATCATTCAAGGTGGCCTAGATCTGGAGATGCGCCGAGAATGCTGTCGGGAGATGCTTGCTCGTGACACTCCAGGTATCGCCATCGGCGGGTTGAGCGGTGGTGAGGCCAAGGCGGACTACTGCAGAGTCGTGGAGGCGTGTACAGCAATGCTCCCTGATCTCAAGCCACGATACGTCATGGGTATCGGCTATCCTGAAGATCTGGTTGTGAGCGTTGCCCTCGGCGCTGACATGTTCGACTGCGTGTGGCCTACCCGGACGGCGCGTTTCGGCAACGCAGTCACAAAACATGGCGTCCTCAATATTCGAAACAAGAAATACGCTGCCGATTTTGGCCCTGTCGAAGACGGATGCGGCTGCATGGTCTGCAAGCCGACCGCTGAAGGCGGGATGGGCGTCAGTCGAGCTTTTGTCCACCACAACACCTCCAAGGAAACTGTGGCTGCACATCTTCTGACAATTCACAACGTTTATTACCAGCTTGATCTGATGCGGCAGGTCCGGGAAGCCATCATTGAGGACCGTTTCCCAGCGTTCGTGCGTCAGTTCTTCGCTTGGCTGTATCCCGACAGGACCGGATATCCCGAATGGGCAGTAGGGGCGCTGAAGGGAGTCAACATAGATCTGACGTCGGAACAAAGTCAAGTCTGATGAACGAAATAATCGAACAGGAGCCAGGCGTTGAATTAGAAGGGCCAATCAGGGTGGGATATGAAATGTGCATTTCTATACGGCAGGTTTCCTTTTGCATGCCCAATCAGGCTTCCTCAACTATGCTACGCATTGTCCAAGTATTCCCCATTCAGATTTCATTAAAACACCCCAGGCAATCAATAAAAGCAAAGCATCTTCTCGCCGCCATTGAAACCCAACAAGAAACTCCATGAACCCCTGACCCGGTCACATCATGGCTCCTACAAAGCGATGGCGAGAGCAGCAACGGCAGCAAGGAGAGCGCCGCAGCTGATATGGAATGAGGAAGCAGCGTTGTCGTTGCTGCCGCCAGTAGCCGAGGGCTGGACAGTGACAGTAACGGGCCCCTGTTTCTGCTCGCTGGTGGTAGCAGAGCTGCTGTCGCCACTGTCGTCGGTCTGGCGGGAGCCGACGTCCTCGGTGGTACTGGCCTCGTCGGTCTGGGTAGACTCAGAATCCTCGGTCGCGGTAGCGGCGTTCTCGCAGACGTCGCTGAATCGGTGGCAGAAGGTAGCAAAGGTTTGGGCAACTGTTACAAGCAAGTTAGTACCAGCTGATGATAATGTAGGTAAAGTGAAGGGGCTGTAAGTCCACCACATACCAGAATAAGCGGTGTCGGGCTCGCCAGTCCTGGCCCAGTCGGCGCAAGTAGAAGCGTAGCCGTCAATCTCGTCGGTCCAGGAAAGTTCGTTACCGGAGCCACGGCAGCTAGAAGAGATTCAGCAATGTGTTGCTTATGGTACTAGTTAGACTACTGTTCAGTAGAAGACTCACCAGTAGCACAGAGCCTGCTCCTTGAAGGGAAGCGAGGTGAAGTCGCGGTCTTTCCTGGTGCAGGAACCGAAAACGCTCAGCATATCTATGCAGGCCGAAGCATAGGTCTGCTCAGCAGGGCTGGTGGTGATGGTAGAGGACTCCTCTTCCTCGGCGGTAGTGCGAGTAGCAGGGCTGCTGCCAGAGCACACGGCGCCACCGAGCGCGCAGATGCTGTACAGGCTTTCGTAGGCTGGAAAAGACGAGCCGTGTCAGAACTTTCATGGTTTTATCTTGCAGAGATGCGCCGAGAACTCACCATCGGCCTGTGTCTTCAAAGCGGGAGCCTCATCCTCAAGGTAGGTGGCGCACACGGAATAGAGACGCGAGACGGGGCTGCTGCCGTCGCAGCATGCGCAGCCGAGAAGGTCAGATGTATCGGCATCCAGGGTACCTTCTGTGCCGCCAAGAGAAGAAACACAGTTCTGAACGAGCACCTCGGCCTGCGAACAGGTCTTGTACTCAGGGTCGGACGGGTTGATTGCGGCGAAGTTCAGCAGGCCCGGAGCAATAGTGAGCTGAGCAGCGGCGCTGCCAGCAAGGAGGGAGAAGACAGCAGCCTTCATTGTGGGGTTGATTTGTCGTGTACTTTTGTCTAGTTCAAAATGTTCAAGGGAGGTAAAGTGAAGCAAGTTGAGTGACTGCTTGTTATAGAGAGATAGAAGCAGATGAAGGAGTAATTGCCCAGAAACCAATCTCCGGGGCCGGAGGGCCAAACATCGGACATTTATTCACAACCCGAACAGCCTCAGCAACCTGCCCTCTTCTGTCTGTAAAAGGTTTGGCTTGCCGCTCATTGAGCAATCCATACTGGAAAGCCTGCAGCTGGGGTGAGCTAGCTCCGGATTGCTGCGGGCTAAACACCACGAGGCAGAGTCCCAGAGTGCCTGGGGGCCAGCCAGCCAATGGAAGAGCCCGCCATGGTGCGGCTGAGTTGAATTAGGCGCATCTGATGGGCCTTTGAATGTCTAGCGGTAATCTTAGACCTGGCTAAGACAAGTTGCAACGGAGACGGATGTGGACGATGTGAGGCGGGCCAGGGCGTCGACGCCAAGATAAACCAGGGGTGGGGTTGGCGGAGGAAGACACCACAAACGCCTGGGGGATAGCACAGTCTAAGCCAAATCGAGGACGGGGGTTCTCCAGGTGCCGTTTTCCGTGAATGTCTGGCTTGGCTGGGCATGGCTGCCCCGGCATCTCGTCTAATGGTGGTGAGTGGTGACACAGCAGAGCCATTTCCCGACGATGGTGCGAGAGGGTCGAATGACGAGCAAGGCATCGTGTGAATCAATGCGCATTCCATTGCCCGCGATGATCCCGAGAAAAAAGAAACTCTCTTAAATCCGAGCTGTACATCTCTAGTAATCAATTAGTACATATCCCCTGGCGTTATTACCACTGGGGCGCTTCACTTCAACGCCGGGCGCAAAAGCCAATTCAGCCCTGCCAGATCGGAGCCTTGTTGACTCGCCGAGCAACCACCACGGCCCAGTTTGTCCTCCTCAAAGATTCAGAGGATGCATCGTGTCACCGCCTGGGTCCCCAGCACCACCCCATCCAACCGACACTTACCATACACTACCTTAGGCAGTACTGTAGAACTTCTTTCGAAGATTCATCCAACGCCTAAAGAAGTGGCTACCTAGCCACTGCCCAGCTGCCAGAATGGAGGTATTGGCGCCCATTCACATCGCGCAGACCTCGTCCCGAGTCATTTCACTCCGACCAGGTTGGATACGAAGACGAAGTCGGGCGGAAGTGTGCGCGGTATCAGGCCGCGCGATGGCCCATCCCACAAGATGCTTAAAAACTCGCAGCCAGGGCCCAAAGTGGATCGTAGGCCTTTGCTCAACAGGGGGTGGTGTTTAGCTTCTCCCCAGCTGAGCAGCAAGGGAGGGGAGACCATGGATAGTGAGCCTATCCTCGAGGGCCACGAGACACGGGGACTGGTCCGCCATTGGGGGTTTTGCATTTAGGTGACTGTGACGGGACAGGCGATCCTTGCTGGCGGCTTATGTCGCTTGCAATCTCTGGAAGCCGAAGTATTGGCACTATTGCAGACAGGCGACCCCTGGTGCAGCAGTGCTTCCTCGCATCCAGCCACCAGTCTAGACTCCGGACGGACATCGGATATCGTACAAGGAGGTGAGGCCAGACTGTGCCTGGGCATGCCACTCATTGTTTCGACGCTTTTTTCTTCTTCTTCCTTGTTCACGGGTTTCCTATCCCAAACAAAGATCGCGGATGTTTGGAGTTGAAGCCCGTCATGATAAGGTTTGATCCAGTTGTTGACGTTAATTAATGTGCGACCAACAAGAACGATTCCTACGGCAGCTCCCGCAAAAGTGGTTCTGTTTATTACTAGGTAATTTGGAGAAGGTGGTCGAAGTGTGTACGCACAGGACATTGATGCGGCATGGATTACGAAGGAACGTCCTCCAAGTTTATGGGGAGAGGCCAGCAAATGATGTTTCCTATGCGACTCCCTTTCGTTTTCCATCCAAAATGTCATGGTAAATATGTTAATCCTAGGTTCCTAGGTCACTAAATGTCCTTTAGCTAATTGAGGCTTATTCTCTACCGCAGTCAGCGAAATCGTGGCTCCGTAATACGTTATTAGTCTAATTACGTACGAATGTAAGATGATTCGGCCAGAGACCAAGCACGCACAATGGGTTGCATCAGGGGCACAGGTCGCTTAGCGAGGTTTCCTGCAGGAGATGGCCAAGCTATTCCCAATAAGGCAGTCACCCGCAGCAGCATAACCCAGGCCACGTGACTGATACGCGTTACCTGAGACGCGGTCTATGGTCTATCTAGCCTGTCCCTAGGGGAAGACGTCACCACGTCTTGATCACCAGTTGCAGTCCACTCAAGCCTGAGCTGCTAGGAGCCATTCCGAAAAGCGACAAGGGCAACTGGAAACTAGGCCTGGTCGCGATTCGAAACCGCCCCCCTTCTCTTTGCGCATTTGCTTCAAGCGTTGAGACCCGCCCCCTTGTCGCATCCAATTCCTAGACGTACATCCCACGAGTCTGGGCGCACATCAGTCTCATGGCATCACCGTCCCGCCCATCGCTGCCGCTTCGGCGACAGTCGTCCACAAATAGCCTTAGACAACGCGACAATGACGACTTGGCAAACTCGTTGAAGCAGCTGTCCATCTCCACTTCGCCCGGCCGTGCTCCGGGCTCGTCGCATCTCTCAGAACCCACCACTCCGTTCCGCACAACGGGGCGCCGTACTTCGCAGTCGCCCAAGCCAAATGCCCGCCTCCCGTCTCGCAGCCCGTCGCATGGGCGCGATCCCGGCTCCGGGACGCCTGGATTACTCCGTAAGGCTTCCATGAACTCGTTGCGCTCCTCGAACGGTATCGGAGCCGGAGCCGGTCAGACCCCTACACGACGTGCCAGCGCGGCGCATGCCATGTCACCGACCCAGGTCAAATCGCCTCTATCAGCGACTTTTCCAGTAACAGAAAAACCTCGACCCACTGCAAACTCTATTGCGAACGACATTCTCGGTGCTGAGCTGCAGGCGCATCACGCATCTGTTCCTACGCGACGGACGCAGGCGGTCGTCATCCTCAACGATGCTGTCTATGGCCACCGATTCTCCCGGCCTCGCACCTCTCGCGCCGCCCTGGGAACCATTGTTGAACGCCCCGAGAGAATAAAAGCAGCTGTGTTGGGCGTCGCAGCAGCTTATGTTCGGCTCGGCGGGCGACATTGCGAGGGCGCATACCCAATGCATCCATGGGATGATGTTGATGAAATCCGAGGGATTCCGTTTCGCATACAGAAAACAGATCGGAAACTGTCACTTCTATCGCCCGCCGTCGTCAACGTTCATGGGACAAAATGGATGGAGGAGCTCAAGGTGATGTGTGATGCAGCCGAATCGAAGCTTGCCATGGGAGGCAAAGAGCTTCAGAGACCAGAGCTGAACAGAGGGACAGAGAAGCCCCCCGATAAGTTTCACGAAGGCGACCTGTATCTCTGCGCCGAATCCCTGAACGCTATGGAAGGCGCTTTAGGAGCTGTCTGTGAGGCGATTGACACCGTCTTTGGTCCTGGCCCTCAACGTGCGTTTGTGGCGGTGAGGCCGCCTGGCCATCACTGCTCTGCTTCGTACCCTTCAGGTTTCTGCTGGGTCAACAACGTTCACGTTGGCATTATGCATGCAGCGCTTCAACATGGGCTAACACACGCTGCCATCATTGATTTTGACCTGCACCACGGTGATGGGTCTCAGTCCATCACCTGGCAGCACAACACGCGAGGTAACAATGCTGCGAAGAATGCTGCTGCGTGGAAGAAATCGTCTATTGGCTATTTCAGCCTACATGACATCAACTCTTATCCCTGTGAGATGGGTGACGAGGAGAAGGTTAAGAACGCCAGCATCTGCATCGACAACGCGCATGGCCAGACGGTCTGGAATGTTCACCTGCAATCGTGGAAGTCCGAGGACGAGTTCTGGCAACTTTACGAGTCCAAGTATACTGTTCTCCTGGAGAAGGTCAGGAACTATCTCAAGAACCAAGCAGAGCGGCTGAGACTATCAAACCAGCCTCCCAAGGCGGCCATCTTCTTCTCTGCTGGGTTTGATGCCAGCGAGTGGGAGAGTGCGGGAATGCAGCGTCATCAGGTCAACGTCCCGACAGAGTTTTACGCTCGGATAGCCCAAGACGTTACCAAGTTGGCAGCTGAAGAGGGAATCCACGTCGACGGTCGGGTTATCAGTGTTTTGGAGGGTGGCTATAGTGACAGAGCATTATTCTCTGGCATTTTCAGTCACCTCAGTGGCTTGGCAGGCGAGCAGACACAAGATCAACAGTTTCAGAGCGTTGGTCGGCTTGGCGCTGAGATGGGTCAAAAGATTGGAGTGGTGGCGGAAGAAGAGCAGTATGCGACGACAGCACCTCTGACTTCCGTTCACAGCTATGATCCGTCGTGGTGGTCAAGCCCACGGCTTGACGAGCTTGAAGCAATAGTCGCTGACCCGAATGGCCCCCTCAACAAGCCGCAGAGTACCACTCTCCCCACTTACTTCTCTCCAACACAGGCCTCGACAGCCAAGGTCACTGACCCCATTAAGATGCGCCGCAGCCTATCGAACCTTGGCGCGTCCCTGGCAAGACCTCCATCACCACCTCCGCCTGAGGTTCCCTGGGCGATCGCAGCCCACGAACTGAGCAAGCTGCTCATTCCCTCACATCGTCAGACCGATAGCTGCAAGCCTGAGGACTTGAATGCTGAAGCAAGTAGAGCTAGGCGAGATCGTCAATCGCTACTGATGGGGATTGATCCTGCTGCCCCTGC
>JADBHU010000484.1:0-18053 GCA_017140155.1 Fusarium devonianum | reverse complement strand
ATCATGGATTGCCTTATCATGGCTGGAGTTGGCCGCGGGAAACTCCGACATGACGAATGAGACTCGAGACTAATTCAAGATCCGACGTCATGAGGTGTCCTGCGATTCGGGGTAGCTTGTGTTCGGAAGCATGTAAGCACAAGCGGCTGGGCTTAGCTCGGGTATTACTTAGGTTAGGTCCCAGCGTGTCGGAGGAGCATTAGCAGTAGGTGTGATGCTTCAAGTGTGTAAGTCGTTGCATAGAGCTCTTAGGAGATATTTTATTCTTTTACAATAAGTATGTAGTGAGAGTTGGCTTGGATACTGTAGACATACGAGTGGAATCCCTACTTCCACTTGTAAGTGCTGTGCAGCCACCATTCTCAACTCCACCAAGTATACATCTCCAGTGTCATGCCCATTGCTAGAGCGTCACAGAAAGGGCCTTCCCTGGTAGGTACTATACATACTATGCTAGGCTACTTAACTTTTAAGACAGTAGTAACATTGAGAATGCCACAAGGCTATTGTTGAGTTATAGCCCAGTCTCTCTACCACCACCAGACTGCCACACCTTCTTCCCAGCAAACCAAGTCTCCTGAATATCCGACTTGAGCAAACTGCTCGCCTCCCACTCCATGTCCACCACGACCATGTCTGCCAGCTTGCCAACCTCAAGGGTACCCACGCGGTCATCCTGAAACACGCTCCGTGCCGCGCCGAGCGAGCCAGCGACGACCGCCTCGCACACGCCCAGCCGGAAGTGCTCGTTGACCACCTCGTCGCTCTCGGGCTCGCGCGCCGACCGCCGCGTCGACGCGACGTAGATGTTGTGCAGCGGGTTCCACGGCGCCGTCGGGCTGTCGCTCCCGAGGGCCAGCAGCGCGCCCGAGTCGGCGAACTCGCGGTACGCAAAGGCCCGGTCGCGGCGGCCTCCGATGAGCCGCGTCCACGCGCGGAGGATGGCCGGGTCGGCGTGGACGGGCTGGATGGACGCCGTCAGGCCGAGCGAGCCCAGGCGCTTGGCATCCTCGGGGGATGCCACCTCGAGGTGCTCGATGCGGTGTCGGCCGCCTGGCTTGCCGTGCTTCTCGAGCATGTCCACCGCCATGGTGATGGCGGCGTCGCCGATGGCGTGCAGCGCGATCTGGAGGTTGGCGTCCGAGGCCTTCTTGACCACCGGGTCGAGGTCATCCCTGGACCAGAATGGAGGCGACGACGGGCGGGTGGAGTATGGTTGCGAGAGGTATGCTGTGCAGGCGTCGATGATGCCGTCGCAGATGATCTTGATGCCGGCGATTCGCAGATCCGGCGATGTCTCCTTGTTGTACTTGCTGTGCAGCTCGATTGCCCGGTCAACTTGGCGGAACCGCTCGGCTTCCGTGTCAGAGGGCTTGATGATCCAGTATGCGACAATGCGCATCGCGGCGTCCGGGTGCCGTCGCTTGAGCTCCACGAGGGCGTCCCATGCCTCCTCGTCCATGGCCATCTCGATGAGGCCGGTGTAGCCCGAGGCGTTGTAGGCGTCAAACGCAGCCAGCATGCACTCGATGCGCTCCTCCATGGACGCAACCCGCGCCTGGTGCGGCCACACAATCGAGAGGATGGAGCCCTCGCTCAACACTCCCGAGGGCCGGCCCTGCTCGTCCCTCTCGATGATGCCACCGGGAGGGTCCTCCAATTCGGCGACCTTCATCTCCTCCAAGCCTGCCGTGTTGCACCACGTCGAGTGCAGGTCCTTTGTGTCGACAAAGATGGGCCGGGGGTCGACGTCGTCGAGCAGCTTTGCCGTCACGCCGTCGGGCGTCATCGAGTGCATCCAGCCCTTGGCCATGAGCCGCGGCACGTCGGGGTTGGCCTTGGCGTGGGCCCGGAGCGCATCCAGGATGTCGTCGAGGTTCTTGCAGTGGTCCAGAGACACCTTTCGCAGCGACTGGCCCAGCAAGAGGAGGTGCATGTGGCCGTCCACGAAGCCCGGGAGCACGGTTCGTCCCTTCAAGTCCTGGGTCGCTACATCGTCGCCTTTGAAGTGTGCCGAGAGCTTCTCTCTGGTGCCGATCGCTTGAATCACGCCGTCTTTTACAAACATGCACTCGGCAAACGTGGGCTGATCTGCAAGGCCGGCTTCGACCCTGGACAGGATCTTGCCATTGACAAAGAGTGTTGGCGTGGAAGACATGGTTTCGGCCCAAGTGAGCGGTTAGACAGACGCTTGGTCTTGTTATCGTTCCGACGCAGATCCCAAAAGGGAGCCGATCTGGAGCTTCTTATACCATGATACGTCTGCCTTCCGACCGCGGCCCGGGTTCGTTAGTGGGATTTCGTGCAGAACGAGGTAAAGGGCGCCACTTTTGGGTGGGTAGAGATGCCTTCAACGTGCCTATCACCACTTGTAATAACCTGGTGGTGTGGAGGCGCGGCGGGTCGGACCCTAGCATAGCAGCTGATTGATAAGAAACTAGTGCACCAGACGTGCGAGTGTGTAGACTGCCACTTTAAGAAGCAGAAACTCTTGAACCAATATGTCCGAGTTGACAATCTGTCCCAGCGTAACCTCGGGATAAAGCACCTGTTGAATAGCAGTCTCTTCCACGTGGAAATGTCCCCTGTTTTGATGTTTCAATGAATAGGCTTCCAGAACCGGTTTGAATCCACGAACCATGGTCAGTGTAGGCCAACTTGATTGGCCTTGCCGAGCGTGCTAGCCAGAAAGGACCAAACATTAGCCCGGAGAAAATCGCTCACCGAGGCTCGGTTCGATCTTATCAGATTCAACCATCATCATCGACAGGGATCAGCTTCCAAGCCCAATGCAAGCCATTCGGATCCAGCCCTCAAACGGCGAACAGGCTTATTCTCCGAGCAACCCAGCTCCTCCGACCGCGCTGGTTCTCGAGCGCAATGTCCCTATCCCACAATTAAAGCCTGGCCAGGTTCTTGTTCGCGTCCATGCTGCGACGGTGACGCGGGACGAGTTGACCTGGCCTGAGTCATACCTCGAAGAGTCCCGGATCCCCGGTTATGACTTTTCCGGTGTCATGGAAAGGGTCCACGAGCCCAGCGCCTCAACCGTGAAACCTGGCGATCAAGTGTACGCCATGGTCAGCAGCACATCGCGAGGCTCGACCTGGGCCGAGTACACTATGGCCGAGGAGCACGAGCTGGCGCCGAAGCCCAAGACTCTCTCTTGGACAGAGAGCGTCACGGCGCCGCTGAGCGCGCTGACGGCGTGGCAGGCTCTGTTCGTCAGAGCGGGCGTCTCGGAACCTGACTTTGATGCCGTCACAAGGGGGAAGACAGGGCGCACGCTGCTTGTGACTGGCGCTTCTGGAGCCGTGGGCTCATACATTGTCCAGCTCGCTGTTCTCGCGGGCCTAAACGTTGTTGCGGCGTCGAGCTCCACGGAGCGGAACGGTGATTTCCTGCGCTCTCTTGGCGCTCACGAAGCAATCGATTACGCGCAACTAGACGCCTCCGACCGGTTTTTTGACGTGATCATTGATACCGTCGGTGGAGAAACCCTATCAAAGTGTTGGAGTCTCGTCGTTGACGACGGGAGCCTCATCTCGGTGGACTCTGGTAGTTTCGAGTTTGCGAAAGCTCCGCCGGCCGGGAAAGAGCACGTCAAGGCGCTCTTCTTCATCGCTGAGCCGTCGGGCGAGCAGCTGGGCAAGATATCACGGGCGCTGGAATTTGGACTCGTGAAGCCTTTTCTGGCGTACACGTTTCCGCTTGCTGAGGCGAGGGCGGCGTACGAAAAGGCCAGTGGGAGGATGGATCGCCGTGGCAAGATAGTGCTTTCGGTGTGAACTTGTGTTGGTTATTTGACTGGGTGCCGGGTCTCTTGTACGAAAAAAGCGGATGCTGCCTCATCTTTGGGTAGTGGTGAATCTTGACGCTAATGGATTGAGTTGTCGTTTGCTTTGTCGCATTGTGACTTCAGCAGCGCTACCCTGTGGCATCTACCGCAACTTCGGCCACGCCTTGAAGCATGCTTAGAACCAACACTGGGTGAAGTATAACATCAAGCACTGAATCATAGCGTCACAACTATACAGTAAGATATATTTCCTGGTGAGCTTTTAGTGACGGCTCATTGCGAACGCGGTTCATTTCCGCAGGCAGTCCCATCACCCTCGGTCAAGCACTTGTTCTCAAAGGCACATCGTTACATCAGGTTCACTAACGCGACTGGTTTTGGCTACTGACTCGATACCGAGCCATAAGCTCGGGTCAAGATCCTTGAAATGAATTAGATACCCGAGCGTCGTCCTTGGGAGAAGCTGAAAACATCCCGGGGCTCCGACGCCCGCAGCTCTGACATGAGGGTGCTGTAGCCAGCCTCATGTGCCTTTCTGGACACGCCACTCCGTGCTCAGTCTTTTTCTGTCGAAGCTGATTGCCGTTTATGGTTCTTCACCCTCCACTCTGATATCTGTTGGTCGGTCACACGGTCCGCTCAGCCGCGTATCGGAGTCATAATCTATAGCTGACGACTTGTCTCGGCTTCAAATTCTGCCAGTGGCTGCGGCGTGGAACGGGAACTGACGAGCAATAAGGCTGTTCTGTTTAGGGTAAGCCATGCGAATCGGATCAAAATATTGAGTGGCTTTATTGTCGTGATGGCACTGGTGCATCGTTTGCGAAAGAGCAGTGCGTAGTGAGCAACGTAATTCACACCACGACAAGTGTCAGCTTACGAGTCAGACTGCACACCGAGATGTAGCTCCTCACATCATCAGACCAGAATACTGTGAAAGTAAGGCAAAGCATAATGAAGTATTTCAAGCTCCGCTATCGGAGATGGGAACATCGCGTAGGCTCGGTGACGGTCATTTTCGGTCACAGTATGCAGTATCGAACGTCCCAAGCCAAATCAAAGTTCATTACTATGGGTATATCGTTCCGAGACTCATTAGAAGCGCGTAAGCCGAAATCGCAGAAAAGTCCAATCAATCATCTCATGGCGCAAATGCTCCGCCAGAAATTCACGGTTCGTGTTGATTCTCACAAGATGGCCACTAAGACACGAGTTAACTTTGGTCCGAACGGCCCCATTCGTACTAGCGATTACTTACTGGCCCGAGCCTCCCATGACTTTGTCGGATCGGCAGGCTTCTTCTTGGGATCCACTGAACCCGCAAGCTTCATCTTGAACTTGTCCTTGAGACTGGGCTTTGGGGTCGGTTGTTCAAGGCCTGGAGCTTGTTAGGCGGGGAAATTGTATGGGGAAAATGGTAGCTGGAGACTGACCTGGCTTTGAACCAGATAGCGACTGTGATGTGCTGACGAGAGTTGTGTCGGAGACGTTGGCCGTCTTGTAAGCGTCGGAGGAGAGTTGATGCGACATGGTGTTTAGGCTGTAGGGCTGATATCGGGATCTCTAATGGTTTGGATCGGACTGTTTAATGTCTTGAAGCTGATTGTTCACTGCCTTGGAATTGGATGGGCATGATGAGAGCAGCGGGCATGGAATCTATTTGTACTCGAGGACCCTCCACCACCGCCCATGCATTTGTCACCGAGATGTGCGTTTGTTTGACTAACAGCGCCCTTCTGATGATCCCATGTTTGTCAGAGCTGCAGAAGTTCACGCTCGGGGTGACGCATCATGGGGCTCGGTGAGGCTAGGGAACTTGGTGATGGTGGGAACCCATTTGAGCCGAGCTGGAGACTATGTGGGGGAAGCTGGGTCAGGAATTTTAGGGCGTCCGAAGCAGAAACTTGAAGCCGAGCGAGCAGTTGAAACCGAGCATCATCCAGGTCGTAAGTAAGCCGAAGCCGCTCCACCTTATTTCCAAGCCGAGGCCGACTTTTACCACCAAGACTTCGGCTCGACATCCTTAGCAACGCTTCGGCTTGAATTCAGCAGCAACACACATTGGCTAAAATTTCACCATATTGGCTTCGGCTTCACTTCATCAGCAACACTCGGCCTGCCAGATGGCGCCATGGACCGCGATGCGCCTCTCCTCCGCCGTCTAAACGGCCGCCCGCAAGCCTGCGACCCATGCCGAGCACGCAAAGTTGCGTGCGACCACGGCCAGCCGACCTGCTCGCGGTGCAGGAGGCGCAAGCAGACCTGCGTCTACACCGTCTCGGAGTCCAGGAGCATCGCCAAGAAGCCTCGCCTCCGGGCTCCCCCGAGCACCGTCGGCGGCTCAAGCTCGACCACCCCGTCGCCGTCCGCGCCGGGCTACCTCGGCTTCACCAGCCACAACGCCGTGTTCGAGGAGACGCGCAACAGCTTGTCTCTTGTCCATGGCTCTGCGACGCTCGAGGTCGATGCGGCCGCGAGGCGGGCCCCTCGGGTTCGGTCGTGTCTGGTCGAGATGCCCTCGCTCCTGCGGGAGATGTGTCTGTTTGTGCTCCGCAGCCTGCCGGGCCTGATGGACGATGTCGCGAACCATCGGCTGCACTGCCGCGCGGACGACTGGGTTGTCACATCCGTCAAGAGCACTCTTGCTTCACTGCACGAGTCGTTTGGCGCACATCTCAGGGAGCGAGATGATGCGCGGCTCGAGGAGATGGGGCTTGCCATCAGCAATCACACTGCGCGGCCGCTTCGGGATGATCACTCGGGCGGTGCGGACTGGCTTGATCAGTTTTCGGGCTCAAATCCTCGCTGGGAGTCGCTCGGCTTGATCTGGACTTACTGGGATGGCTATCCTGGAAATGATCCTCAGACGATTGTGACGTGCTTGGGATACTGCATTGAGCTTACCAGACACTTTTCACCCCCGAACGAGATCCTGCTCTACCTCTGTTATCGAAGGTCGACGATCGAGTCCCTCATCACGGGAGACGCCGGTATGTCTTGCCCCATCGCTATGTAGATCAGCGCTAAACCAGCTTACTTAGGTCTGGCATGTTGGCGATACCACGCAGAAACGGTCTCGTTGCTGACGTACCTGGGACTACACGCTCTACCAGAAACCCCAAACTACGTGCCGTCGCTGTGCTCAGAAAACAAGCGTCGCCTGGCCGCTCGCATTTTCACCATAGACAAGGTGCTGGTCACCTTCACAGGGCGACCGCCTCTCCTCGGCCGTCGCTTCTTCTCGACTCCTCTTGCTCTCGACGTTCGGGATGCAGATCTGCTCGCAGGCGACGAAACCAAGCTTCGCGCCGTACAGGCCCTGGATCAGGATGGATGGAATAGAGATGGCGAGCTTCATCCTGCGGGCCTCCTGCGTGCGCGTCTGCAGATTGCAATCAGCAAGGACGAGATACTCGACGCTGCGCTGGAAAACAGGTCGACCGCCAGCTTGGAATATCTCCTGTGCGTTTTCTCATTTCACTTCTCAACATGGAGGAAAATAGACTGATTCTTCGTTTAGTGACCTCAAATCGCGTGTCGAGGCAACTGTCGCGCGATTTCCCGAGAGTCTCATCCACCGGAGCGAGACCCTCGATGACCCCAACGCTGATACACGACTCATCTACGCCAGAGTTCTGGTTCGGCTAGAGCACTTGCAGAATCTCTTCTTCCTGGAGAGGTTACTGCTGCGCCTCGGCCAAGTCGACGAGGGCCGTCTGCTAGTCGTCAGTTTCGAGATGGTCACGCTGACTCTGGTCTTTTGGACCCATCAGGACCGTTTCGCAGGATATCGGCGCGACTTTGAATGGCTGGTAAGGTCCCCGCAACCTTTCCCGAATGGCGCTTCTATTAACGAGCTACCTAGTTGATGGCCTACGCTGCCCCTGGAGGAGGCATCCTCTGCCTGGAACTGCTCCGGCCGACCTTCCGCGGCACACACCGAGACTGCCCCAAGCTGAGCCGGTCGGCCATCATCCAGAAGCTGAGCCTCCTCATCGGCTTCCTCGACTGGGTGCGGCCGCCGGCGCCCAACGCGGACCTCTGCGCCGACTGCAAGGCCGTCATCCAGGGCGTCCTCGACCACAACCTCAATGCTCCCGTGGCGGGCGGGGGAGCCCTGGAGACGCTCGACTGGGACGTGCCGATGCAGCTGGACTTTAACTTTGACCTTCTAGATACCTTTGACTGGCTGCGTCCAGAGTATTCATTTGCTACGTAGATTCATATTTTGTTGAAAAGTCCTGGATTACCGTGTTGGTCTCTTGTGGGCGCTCAAGATGGACCCAGTGTCCCGTGTCGAGCTTGACGGTGTGTAGCTTGGGGGCCCAAGATGACAGCATCTGCTGCTGCTGGAGCATGGACTGCTCTGGCTCGGCTGGGACGATGAAGAGTGCTGGCTGGGATATCTGGAAATCCTCCAAGCCCTTCTCGTCTGCTGCAAAGAGATCATCCATCCACATACGATACCATCTCGAGGCGCCCTTGTAGCCACCGGGCACGCCGAAGGCCTTTAGGTGCTCTTCCTGCAGATCTCCCGAATACCATGAGCCGACGGGTACCCTGCGATCCGCGCTCACAAACTCCTTCATCTTTCCGAGGGGGTGGAACCATCGGTCCCAGACTTGTCGATCGCGGCAGAACATGAGGCTCATGGCCGATTCGGCGTGCTGCTCCAGTGTTGCGTGCGATGCAGAGGCGGCCATCCACGGAATGTACCCCAGCATCTCAAAACCCAGCATCTCCTTGGTCATGCGGTTGATCATATCCACGTCAAAGGGCGTTCCCATCTTGGGCGGTCCGACGGCGAGGAAGACGAGAGCCGTCCAGCGCGATGGGTGGTACGCTGCCAGGCGCGACAGGAGGGTTGCGCCAAAATCGTGCCCTACACCGACGACCCTGGGCAGATTCAGATGATCGAGAAGCTCGACGAGTTCACCGCCCATTGCTTTCAGGCGGTAGCAGTCAGTGTCGGACGGCTTGCTGCTGGCGCCGTATCCGAGCAGGTCCGGAGCCAGGACTCCATATCCCTCCCGGGAGAAGTGACGGATCTGGTGGACCCAGTCATTGAGGGTGGATGGGAAGCCGTGGAGCAGAAGGAGAGTGGTGTTGTGAGAGGTTGGTTGGATGTGGATGTAGGAATAGGTGTTGTTGCTGCGAGCAACGAATGATTCCCGTGGGGGTAGTTTGAGGGCCATGTTTATGTTATGCGCTATGTGGTGACATGCTATGTGATAGAGTTGAAGTTGACGCCATATTTATGGTTTGGGAATAAGCCTTCGGAGCATTTCAAGCTGGCGGACAGTTTTCGGGCACATTTGACATCACCATCGAGAGGCCTTATAACCGCGCTATCAGGCGTATTACTTTGACTGACTCTGGGTTGCTTCTCACTTGGCTCCGAGATAGCTAGAAGTGACGAACAGGGTGAGTTTTCTGCCCCATGCGATGGATTCTGTGGTCAACCGTGTTGAGTTGTCGGGTCAGACTTTCGATCCACGTACCCTATGCCCAGCGTGCTCGAGCTACAACCACCGTTAGGTTAGATTGACGAGTATAAATGGTAAGCTTCTTTGGGAGTTCTCTAGTATCTTTTTGTATAATTGGAATCCACCCCACAGCCTTCGCTCTCTGTGAAGAGCCCGAACGCTGACGTAGACGGGCGCCGGGCTGCTGGCCGTTACCGAGACCGACAGAAACTCAAGCCGAGTCGTTGACATACATGTCATTCACCTCTGGATAGAACTTGCGCCCATTCTCCCGATGGCTCCGAATCTTTGTCCTGAGCTGCGTCTTCGCCCCATGTACCGTACAAGCCCGTGACGAAGGGCGCGTCCACCTCGCGAGCCTCCGCTGACTCATCATCACCACCACCCACACAAACTTTGAAACGCCACCAAGCGCCTCACGTCTGGTCAGGCTGCGGCGCACGCCCTGAAAGAATGGCACGCTGAAGCGCTCGCCTGAGCTGGAGGTGATGACGCGGTGCGTGGTCGCCCTGAACAGCCCGCCCGTGACGACCTCAAAAGGCCTGCCCGATATTGACGACAAACGTGCCCGGGATGGCTGGCGCTGAGATCCAGGTGCCGGCTTTGTTGAGGACCTGGAGGCCTTGCACGTCTGGCGATGCTTGGAGGAGAAACGTCCACCAGCCGGAGGAGTCCTCGTGGGGGCCGACGCCTTGGGTTTCCCGGCCTGCTGACGCTGGGTAGTGGACGAGGTTGAGGCGGTGCTGGTCTAAGAGATAAGGAAAGAAGGTATCCTGGGGAAGATCGAGGGCGCTGGCTACGAGTCTGAGGAACCGCTCGCCCAGCTTGGTCAGTTCCTCGATATAGCGCTCTACAATCGGTCGCAGCTCAGGCAGCTCAGATGGCCACTATCGGCTCAGCACTGGGCAGCGGAGAACAATCACAAGCAACGATGCAGATTTACCTGGTTTGGACCACGCAGACGGTCGTACAGAGGAGAGCCGCTCGGGGCCTCTGTGAGCTCCGTGGCGAGCTCGACCTGTTCGCGCTGATCTGCCCTGCCCGCTGTGATCTCGCTCCCGGTGCCACTGTATCCCAGGAAGCGAGGCGAGTTTTCGAGCGCGATTGCGCGTTTGGCCTCGTCGGGGAGCGCAAAGAGCACGGGGAGGATGCGGACAAGGTCATCTATAACGCACGAGGGCACGCCGTGGTCGGAGACGTAGAGGAAGCCGACATCCCACCGTGCGGCTCGGAGGCTGCTGAGCAGCTGGGGCAGCGTCTCTGGGTCGCTGCTGAGGGAGAGGCTGAGGATTGGGATCTGGGTGAAGTCATGGGCAGGCATGTTTTTCTAAACTGTACGTTGCGATGGCGAACTTGAGCGTCAAGCATTCTGCGCCTCGGCATTTCTTGAAGCCATCCAGAGCACGCAATCGAAGAGCTGGCCAATGTGGATGACCATTGCGACGCGTTGCAAATGTCACTCAATGTCTATTGTTTCTTGGCATGGAGAACTGAGAGTAAACACGCTGAACAGAATTGTCTACAAGTTAATTACGGCACTGCAGACGCCTACGCTCGAGATGGATTGATTGGGGGGAGTCGCCGCGACCCTCTCGATCTGGGCCCCAGGGGACACGGGAGCCAAGTTTGGGCCAGCCTCGGCTCTGGCTAGTCCCACGTGGGGGGCGCTGGAGAGACATGACGCTTGACACTAGGTAGTACCCAGGTAGAGTAGATTGTAGTAGGCTAAGAACTTTAGTTAACAGGCGGTGTCTATCTTTATTTCCTGGCTCCTCCTTCCCCCCCCCCTCATCCCTTTCTCTCCCTCTCTCTTGTTGCTGTGCCTCGCTGAAACATGCTGCATCGTGCCACGCCCACATTAAAAGAATGGGCGGCCGAGGCTGACGATCTTTTGCTTCTGCGCGCCAGAAGAAGGAGTACATGGTGCAGTAAGCAAGCAATGCATTTGGCCCAGCGCCACACACAGGCCTATTCTGGAAATTGGCTCCGCTTTGACCCAAGATAAAGTGCGGCTTTTTGGTGTGTGTGTGCGCGAGCGGCCCTCTCAGGGGGGTGTCGTCATTCCGAAATCTCCTCGTAAACAGCACGTCTCTTTTTTTTTCTATCCACGCGTCGATTCATGGGGCGCCGTTCGTACGCGCACATCGAAGGTTTCTAGGGACGTACCCTAGCCAAAGTCTAATCCTCGGAAGTTGCTGGCCTGATGAGTTCCTTTTCATTTCTTTTTCCCCTTCTTTTTTCGCTCGCCTTGCTGCAAGGAACAGCAGAGGACCCCTAATAATCCCATGTCGCGCCCACAGCCCACAAACGGCCCTGCTGCGCGCTCAGCGAGACGATCAGTGGATTCTTGCCCTGTGGCCCTTGCGGAGGGCCCCTATTTACTGCCCAGCTAAGGTATGAATGGTCCGGGCGTGTTGCTGTACGTAAGGACGCACACGCGTATGCTCATCCGGCCCCCAAAAGAGAGCTTGGGCGACACCAAAGCTATGCTAGAACGAACCCCAGAATGAGGGCCTGCCCCCCCCCATCCGGGCCCCGAAAAGGAGCTCCGCGGGGGGCGAGACCAAGCTTTCCATCACAGGGGGTGCCAGCTCCACTGGCGGCGGCTCCAAGAGAGGGTCAGGGTCCATGGTGCGCGGAGGAGGAGGAGGCGCAGCTAATGTCCAACGGGGTTTTTCGCTCCTGGCCTCGTTTTCGCATCGCATTCCGTGCGTGTACGAGGGGGAAGGGAGCGCACGTGAAAATGTTGCCACATAACGGACGCGTATGCGTGTGTGTATCACCCAGCGCTAGCAAGGTTGACGGAAAACTGGAATGATCCACAGATTCCGCAGAGAAAGTTGCGATCCGTTTTTCTGACCTTTTGGCTCCCCTGCCCGCGAGGCCAAACGGTACGATGATCACGGTTTCTGAGAGGCACGGCTGCGACAATCGTCGTCTCGGCGCGATAATCATCGTGCCACGGCGCCAGCAGTCCATGTTGCATCAAGCTTCAAACCCCTAGAAAGTCGAGGTTCCTGCTTTTGGTCCATCCATCGCACGACGCCCCATCTGTGCATGGCGAGTTAGTGGTCTTGGCCTACAATAGTGCTGCAGGAAGCCAACGGCTCGTGGGATGGGGGGGCCCATCCAACTGGTTTCCATTAGAGTCGCACAAAGTTGGAAGCTGGAGTCAGGGGCCCAGCGTGTGCCTGTGCCTGGCGCTGATTGACTCGGACCCGCCGCTCCGCGGGCTGTGACTGGCCAGGGGACAGATTAGCAGCAGGCTAGCAGCAGATTAGCTGCACCGCGCTCCTCGACGGCCACTGCGGGTCTAGAACGAATCGAGCTGCTGTCTCCCTCTCTCCCTGTTTCAGGGTCCTGGCGTCCTGTCACTCCCCCTGTCGCCAAGGCGCCTCCCCGTGGAGCCAAGTCTGGGCTCCGCCAATGGCGCCGCGCCTGGCCAGAGCTTGGCTCTCATTCCCTGGGGCCCTCCTCTCCACTAGGTCCCTTTTTTTTTTCGTGTGCAGGTCCCTTTTTGCAGGCTTGGGAGCAGCAAGAGATTGGAGAGATGCACAAGCAGCAACAAACAAGCTTGAAGTTCGCTACCTGGACGCCCTCCTCCCAGCACCCAGCTTCAAGCCAAGAAGCCAGAGAGCCAGGCCAGGCCAGGCCAGGACCAGAACCACGCCGCAAGGATTCTCCTGCTCCATCGGGAAGGGAGTCCACGGGAGGCCACGGCGATGCTCATCTCCTTGGGGAAGAGATTTCCCGGTGGCCAACTCGTAAAAAGGTACCTACGTAACTTATCCAGCAATATGACGCCCGCTATCGTTCGACCTGCCTTCTGCTGAGGAGGTGTCGCTTCAGTAATGGGCTGGTTGGCTTGCTTCGGTGATCCTAGTCGGCCTGGCTTAGCTTCCATTTGGGATACCGGCATCGTGTCCCCCTGACGCTGTAGCAGTGGCGCAGACTGGCCAAAAAAAGAGCGGTTCGGTTCGCAGACGAGAAATACTTATTCTCGGTGGACCTGCCTCCTGCTCCCGTTTCCGTTTTCCAAAAGTTCTAGCCTGTTTGTGTTTGTGTGCCTGCCCTTGTCCCATTCTAGTCCCATTCTAGGTGAACGAGCAAAAAGAGCATTCCACCTCTCTTCGATCATCAACATCGATTCGACATCGACATCGACATCAAGCCTCGTACCGCAGAATAACATACCGCGGATCAACTGTCGAACCTGAAGCTCCATCGCCGCGCGCTCAACGAACCGAACTCTCACAACAACCCAGACACACACCCAAGATGGACCGCGACCAGATCTTGACCCCGCGGGAGGTCGACGGCATGATCGCCGATGGCCACACGATTGTCATCTTCAACGATCACATCCTCAAGCTCGACGGCTGGATAGAGCGACATCCCGGTGGACGACTGACGGTTCTTCACATGGTGGGAAGAGATGCGACGGATGAGATGAAAGCGTACGTTGCAAAAACAAATCCCCGGAGACGAGTTGAAAGCCCATGTTGTACAAAATCCTCACTTTTCCTGCACGTCAACGTGACGGGCATCAGCCCATGTCTGCCCTGATTGGTCCCTGAGATCCCAGAAACTCGGCAGCCTCTCACATCTCATGCCGGGAGTTTGATGAATAATAAATCCCTAACGTTTTTCGGAATAGTTACCACTCGGAAGCAACTCTAAAGACGATGAAGGCCTTCCGCATCGGGCGGAAGCAAGGGTCCTGGGTCAACCGCACGCCACCAATTAGAGGCGGCATCTTCACCAAGGAGGCCGCAAAGGACATGGCCGACGTGAGCATCACGTCATGCGCCTCCGACACCGAGGACAGCGTCGTCGACGACACTCTCAGCCTGGCCTCGTCCGTCTGCAGCTGCGACTCCGAGTTTGCCCACAAGGACGCCTGCGGCCACCACAAGGATGGGTCCGGCCTGCACCAGCGCCTGTCGCCCGCCGCGGCCTCGACAGACCAGAAGCAGCCCGACGAGGCGCTGCGACGCAAGGCCATGATGCGCGCCGCGAGCGTCAACGCCGCCGACACCGGTGTTGCCCGCGAGGTTGAGAAGGACCTGGCCACCTATCCCGCCGTCAACGCCTCGGTCCAGGAGGAGATTGCTCGCAAGTACCAGATCCTCCACCAGAGGATTCGCGATGCAGGCCTCTACCAGTGTCCCTACCTCGACTACGGCAAGGAGATGATCCGCTACACCATCTTGTTCGTCTCGTTCCTTGTCCTGCTTCGCTACCAGTGGTACATCTCTTCAGCTATCTGCCTCGGTTTCTTCTGGGTACGTTGATCTTCCCTGTGCCCCATTAGTGAGCATTTTCTGACCTCAACGCATAGCAACAAATCATGTTTGTCGCCCACGACGCTGGCCATCTCGCCATCACCGCCAAGTTTGTCCCAGACACCCTCATTGCCTTGTTTGTTGCCGACTTCTGCTGTGGCCTCTCGATCGGTTGGTGGAAGAGCAGCCACAACGTGCACCATCTCGTCACGAACCAGCCGGTATGTCAAACCGCGCCCCCCTTGCCCCCTCTGCCCGGTACTGACTCCTAGCAGGAACATGATCCCGATATCCAAAACGTCCCCATCTTCGCCACCTGCCCCTCCTTCTTCAAGGACGTCACCTCGACATACTACAAAGACTTTGTCTTTTACTGGGATGCTGTTGCCGACTTCCTGATCCCCTTCCAGAAGTGGGCCTACTACCCCATCATGGGAGTTGCCCGCTTCAACCTCTACTTCCTCTCTTGGCTGCACGTCATCTCGGAGAGGTCCTCGCAGCTCGGCAAGAGCAGCGCCTGGTGGATTCGACCTGCTGAGATGTTTGGCATGGCCGTCTTCTGGTACGTGTTCGGATACCAACTCGTCTGGCTCACCCTGCCCAACTGGCCCGTCCGGATCGCCTTTGTCCTCGTCTCGCACATTGCCACGATGCCCCTGCACGTGCAAATCACCCTGTCCCACTGGGGAATGTCCACCAACGACCTCGGCGAGTCCGAGTCCTTTGCCCAGAAGCAGCTGCGAACCACCATGGACGTCGACTGCCCTGCCTGGCTCGACTGGTTCCACGGCGGACTCCAGTTCCAGGCCGTGCACCATCTCTTCCCGCGAGTGCCCCGCCACAACCTCCGCAAGGTCCAGTTCATGATTCGGGAGTTCTGCGCGGACACGGGTGTCCCTTACTCCATCTACACCTTTACCGACGGCAACCGCGTTGTCATGGGACGGCTCCAGGATATCAGCGACCAGCTGGCCGTCCTGGTCAAGTGCCAGAAGCACATGGCTGCCACGGGAGAGAGCGGCTTGCTCATCTGAGTCCCGCGGATAAATGCTACGATATGTGTTCTACTCTATAGATTAGAGATGAGAAGTTTTGTTTTTTTCCCAATTAGATGCGCAGAGCAATATTTTAATCAGCTACGAGGAATTAGCGACTTGGTTCGACAAAGGCAGCAAATTTACGAGCTTTGCCTTGAAGTTAAAAGAAAATCAACTTAAAAAACTATATACTCTGTGCTTACATCGTTTCACTTGTGATGCGTGGACATTCTTATGAGTATGCTAAAGCTCAGTTTCTACGCTACTCAGGTATGACGGCAAATCATAGAGCGGATTTGACTCTGATTCCCTCTAATCAACAGATTCTGCGGGATACTCACAATCTTGATGTGTAACTTAAGAATATGGCAAACTAGCTATCAAAATAGTGGTAGAATATGCGAGAAGGGTTGATATGAAAAACAGCCCAGTTCTTGGTCTTCGTACCTTGATTTCACAATTAATGTATCTCCTAATGTGCTGCATTGCCTCGTCGTTTCCGATAGACCGGGGCGCTCGCTGTAGTATCAATGAATAGTTAGTCAGTATGAGGTAGAGAGATTCAGACGCTGTTCTAGGCCATTGCGGGTTACGTCGAAGCAGTGAGACGGATCAAAGACGGTTCTCAAGTTTTGAAAAACATGGATTGGTGACGAGGAGTGAGTGAGAAGGCATGAGATGAGATGAAGATTATCTGATAATTCATGTGAAAATATAACTTATTGGTCCTAGGGCTGGCTATGCAACTCTACTCGGTTCAAAGATAAGACGCATCTTACTCATTATCACAATTGTCCTGATGCTAATAGTTAGTGTCTGACTGGCAGTCAGGGAAAAAAAAAAAGCTGGCATTCTTTGGATATATGAGATGAGTTTTGGATGCGATAATAATAGGAATATCGAGTTTTGGGTTTCTGGTATTTAGTTACTCTTGCAGCTCCTGTCGTCCGTCCACCTTTATCTCATCCTGACATATGGAAACTTATGAGAAGGCGGCTAACTGAACTCATCATGAGCCACTGTCTCGGAAAACCCTTGCTTCGCAATAGCTTATTAGGTAAATCACCGATTTGTGCTTAGGTGGCTTCGGGCGTGAGATAAACGATTCGTCTGGTAATAATCAAAAGACTGGCTTCCTGACGAATCATCATGTTATGCTGCCAACTTTCATAGAGACATCGCGGGGTTTCCGAGTGAGTCTTTGATAAAGAGGAAGAAAAGGAAGCAAATGGGAGTTTCGTCTGTGTGTGGCGCAGTGAACCCTGGAAGGCGACATCCTGTTGATAAAGTACCTACCCAAGGTAATTTATTACAAGGTATATGGAGTGACCTATTGTATGAATTGCAGCCACCCGTTCTCATCTGCTCAGTTCTTCAACCAGCCGAGGATTGCACTTGTGAACTGGACGAGCCCGTCGACAAAGCACACGTGCCCGGCATTCTTGATCACCACCAGACCAATCTCCTTATCCTTCCCTGCTGTTTTAAAACCCTGCTGAACCACCTGTCTCATATCCTCCATGGTCTGCGGCAGATTCGCATCATTCTCGCCAACGATCAGCAGAGCATCATCAACTGAGGACCCGACCTTGTCGAAGCGAGGCCGCAGGTCAAAGGACTTGCTCCGCAGGGCGTGGCAGCACGTCTCGAAGCCATCCACAGTCGTCCCCGACATGATGCCGCGTACCCGGCCAGCCTCATCGGGGTTCTTCTCCAGCCACTCCTTGCCGAACCAGCGCTCCATCGTGCCCTGGATGGTCGAGTCCAGGTTGCCGGCTTCGCGGGCGGCAGCAACCCGCGCGCCAAAGAGATCCTCCACGCCCGCGTTGACGGGCGACGCCGAGATGGTGTCGCAGATGACAAGCTTGCCGACGGTGCCGGGGAATTTGGTGGTGTAGTAGATTCCGCCAGCTGCGCCCATCGAGACGCCGATCCAGGCGTGGACTCTGCTGAGCCCCAGCGACTTGAGCAGGTGGCTGACGTCGTCGGCCATGGAGTCGAACGTGGTGTCGAGCTGCGCCGGGGCGGACGAGCCTCCGTGGCCGGGCTGGTTGTAGCGCAGCGTGCGGAACCCGTTGTCGTTGAGGATCTTGACGATGTGGTCCCAGACGCCAAAGGGCGCGCAGAGGGAGTTGGACAGGATGACTACGGGGGCATCTTTTGGCGCCGCGTCCAGGGCGTACGCCAGGGTTCTGGAGTCGGGGAGGCTCAAGGTGCTAGCCATTCTGGATGTGAGTCTTGCAATTGGGTCTAGGAGACTAGTGAAGTTGACTACTAGTTGTACCCGGTTTATTGAGAGCAAAACTAGTAGTGGTCTCTTATCCGATAACATCGCCGGCTTAGTTCCGCTCCCCCGCACCGCAAGTCTGATGCAATCCCCGGGGAAGCCCCGGAAGCAAGCACCCGCTACACTATTTTCCCCGATCCCCCTCTCCACCATCATCAC
>JADBHU010000483.1:0-34199 GCA_017140155.1 Fusarium devonianum | reverse complement strand
TAGGGGGTGCCCCACGTTACCACTTTCCCAATAGTATCACCCTAGGCATATCTAAAACTGTTCCTTATTTATCATGTAGTGTAAACGCAGTCAGGTCTCGCAAACAATCAAGATATATATACACGAACAGTAGTAAAAGGATTCATGCGCCACCATCCCTCTATTGTAAAAGACAACTCCTCCCATGTTCATGGATTCTGAAAGTTCTGCATCATCATCTCTTTTCGTACACAATGCGCCACGCTACACGGCAAGGAACGGAACAATACAAAACAGCACGAGAACCAGAACGAAGGCGATGCAGCAGCCTGCAAGGGCCCACTATCTCCCAGACCAGGTCTTGAATGAGAGGTACTTGGGCCGTCGCAACACGAGCTTCTTGGTTCTCATCGACCGTATCGACTCCGTATCCGTCTCGCACTTTGTGCCAAACCAGCCAGCAATGGATTCGACAGCTTCGGTATATTCGACGCCAACGCTCTCCTTGGGCGTCATGGGTGGTGGGCGATCCCAGGCATGCCTCTCCCCTCGGACCAGACGCAATGTAAACTTCTTCTCGGCCGCTTTCAGGCGGTTTGCGAATTTCAGGCCTTCGGCGAGGAGCATGTCGTACTCGCACAAGACGAGGTGAACCGGTGGGAGCTTTTTCAGCAGCTCATCCGGCATTAGACCCGGAGATAGACGAGGATCAGATCGCTCCTCGCGAGCAATGGCTGGGTATATGAAGGAAGCATCGATGAGATCTGTAAGTCCCTTAGGCAGAGTGAGCTCAGGCTTCGAGCATGTAAGCCGCTTGTCAGGGCGGGAGATTGTCCAGTCCAGGACAGGGTAGAAGACAGCAAGTCCCGCAATGCGGGGAGGTTCGAAGGGAAGCTTGTAGCCCCAACGGTCAGGATCTGTAAGGATGAGCCAGGTAGACAGGGCGTTTGTGGCGCCGGCGGAGAAGCCCGAGAGAATGATGCGTTCCGGGTCGATGCCGAACTCGGCGGCGCGATGCTTGATCTGGAGCACGGCGTCGACGCAATCCTCCATCGGGATCGGGAACGGGCACGACGGGGAGAGCCGATAATTGACGGTAAAGACAACGGCGTCAAGATTGGCCATAGCCGCGCCGGCCCATCGGGCGTCGTCTGTGCCCTGGCCGAGGATCCAACCGCCGCCATGGAAGTTTATGACGGCCGCCCGGGCGCCGATCGCGGGACGGGGCGGCATCCATACTTCGGCCTTGATCTTTGCCTTGGCTCGGCCTGCCCGGCTGGGGTCAGCCTTGGACAGCGTGGTATCCAGCCAGATGTCGCGCGTCGGCAGAGGCGCAGGAGGGTCGGTGCGGTTCGCGATGCTAAAGCCCAGACTGGCTGCGGAACGAATTGCCTGGGCACGAGCAATCAGATACCAGCGTGAGCTGGACTCGAGGGGGTTCACATATCCCGGGGGCTCAGGGATAGTAGGATTTGACTCAGAAGGGGTGGCCTCTGTCTCCATAGCGAGAGAAAGGATAGAGGTGTGGTCCCAGCAGCCAGCCACAAGCTTTGGATACGTGAGTTTGTGTTTCTGCAGCAGACAGGCAGGGAAGGTCGGTAGGGATAGAGAGGGGGGGCAGGGAGGACCAAAGAGAAGACAGATTGAGGTGAGAATGAAACAGGCACTTTCTGGCCAGGTCAGCAGCCAAGACGAGAACTGGTTGCCAAGGCGAGCGGTAGAGCAGCGCCAGGAGGCAGAGAGCGGCGAGAGGCCTCTACAGAAAAGGCCAGGGCAAAAAGCGATAGACTGGGATTGGCGCAGAACGATGATCAGGAGGAATGAAAGGAACGATAGTTTGCTGATGTGCGATTGATGATAGCGTTTAGAGTGGTGGTAAGCAGCCAGCAGCCGGTCATTAGTAGTGGAGGTCCCTCCTACAGACGCCAGCGACGAGACTGGCGCCAAAGCAGGTTTAGCGGGCAGTGACCTTGAACGGGAGCACTCTATTGGCCACTAAGTGGTTTGGAAGTGGCTCGATGTTAGACCTCGGAGCGAAAGGAGTCGGAAGATTGCAAGTGAATCCTGCCAAACCGTCCAGGTTGGAGGTTCCTTCCAGCAGTGACAGAAACAGATGCGTTCATGGGGATGACGTCGGGGTTACCGCGCACCTGGGCTAATGCGAGAGCCTCAGCACGTCACACGGGAAAGGTGGACCTATCTTACGAGCCTGTCAAATCCGGAGACACCGGGTACGTACCAATGATCTTTCAGGAAGCCGCCAGAAGAAGTGGAAAGAGGTTGCAAGTGGGCCGTGCCTGGCACCAGCCCGACTCTTCCGATCCCTCGATGACTGACGTCACATCAGGGAGCAATAACATGGCAACGAAACGCTCATAATGAAATTCCCGTCGTTGCTGCCCCTTGTGCTCATCTCTAGGCTCGGCTCAGGTACATTTGGCATGCTTCAACTGCGTTGAGTGATGCAACCATTCTTCGACAGTGAGAAACCCGCACAGGAATAGATAAGCCCCTACAGGGCTGATCGGAGTTTGGCTGCTTGATGATCGAGATGAACTGCCCTGTAGGTAGGTACAGTATGTCAGCGGCTTGGTTGATTTTTTAAGCTGCCCGGAGCTTATCAACCGTCGCTCCAATGAACCTGAACCGTTCGGGCCCGGCGCCGCCCCCCGGGGGTCCGGGGGCGGGGACTGGAGACGAGAATAATAAACAACCTGATCTCTGGCGTCGCCACGGAAGTTTCGCATTCCCCGAGCGGGAGCTTGAGGGAGCTTGACATGACACGCACAAAGTACAAGATACTTGGGCGTTAGAGGCGGGTACTCTAATGCGTGCCGAGACGGCAAACGGCAGCAACCCTTGTCCGACTTATGCCTTGCTGGTCGAAGCTAAGCTCGAACTTGAGTCTCTGGTGGTAAATCACCGATGCGTCTGGCTGAGACACCAGTGCCGGGTCCCCCCATTGCCCTGGCTGACCGACACGTTGAAACAGTTCAGGTTTCCACTGCCGTCACGCTGTGCATGTGCTTCGAGATGGTTCAGCCACTAGTCGACCAGTTCCAAGATACACGAACAATCGGTCTAGTTACCTAAGACACGTAACTATCGACAGGCCTGGGCGTATCGCATTAATCAATGTCGGGAATGCAAATCATGACGCAGCGGTTCTATCACGGCGGGCTTTCGCGCTTTGTGCACCGTCCGCCACAACTACCGACCCCGTTGAATTGTCAGCAGCCCCCTCTCCCGCGCGCTCTAGTCAGTTAGGTCCGAGTCTAAAGCCGCTCTGATTTGTGGACCAGACCTCGGGGAGTGGGTGCATCTAGGGGAATTCCTGGACAACGCATGGCGTGACTAGTTTTCCACGCGATGCCGAGTCATTCTGCACACCTCTGCCGTCCACAAATAACAATCGCAGGGTCCGAATGCCGAATGGGCTGGGTCCAGCTGTGAGCTGTGTAAGCTAGAGAATTCTTCGATTGCTAAGAGGGAAGAAGAAAGGAAGAAGGAAAAAAAGCAGGCTTCTCAACAATACCCCATCCGGGCGCCCGGGACACCCGACAAAGTGAATGATATAAACGCTGCTGTGTGTCCCTTAAATCTCTGCCTGCCACAAAAACCATCATCAACATCTTGCTTATTGTGTTTCAACTGACCTTGTTCTCTGGACAGCCAAGGACCGTACACGTATCGCCGATTCGCGTACCGGCTTCTTACAGAGTACTTCACACCCAGGCCCAAGGCAACTTCGATCAGCCACGATCGCAAGAAATACATCAACCTCTCGTCCCCCCGGCTCTGATCTTCCGAGCGGCGCTCAGTCTTACCCAGGCCAACAGGACCCAAAAAGGACGCAAGACGGGCCCAAAGACAACCGAAAGCAGCCCACCCGATCGTCATCGACTTATAGCACGGGTACCTAAGGTCTCGATTGTGGCTCGTTTCGCTCGCAGACCCACCGTGCCACACCCACCATCAACCCCAAAAAACAGACGATGACGGGTGTCTTGGCCCCCATTGCCTCTGCTTTTGGCATCCCAGCGCGATCAAAGGAACTCGAGGACCGAGATAAAAGTGGCTCAGCGACCGCCACTGCCGCACAGCAACCGCCTTCGTCTCCAGTCTCGGTTATATCTTCCCCTTCCGCATTCACTTCCTTCTCTCCCAGATCCTCCCTGCCCGCATCCCCCTCCGACTCGACCACCATAACCTCGGTCCTCTCCAAGACCAGCCTGACGTCATTGCCATTGCCGCCCTCGATCGAGAGCGCCACGCAGCCCGCAATGGCTACCGAAAACACCAACGCCACAGCCGCGGCTTCCCAAAGCAGCACTATCGTCAACTCACCGTCGACACCGTCCACACAAAAACACCACCCCGCAACTGCGGCGATTCTCGCCTCCTCCACGAGCAAGCTGCGCAATTCTGTGCGCGACAGCGGCGGCGAGCTTCAGAGGGACTCGGCCCGCTCCAGCATGGACGGCACATCCAGAAATGGTGTTGTCTGCAGCAGCCGCACCTCGCTCGACAGCGGCCGCACCAGCATGAGTGCAGACTGGCCTGTCCACCCTGGCGAGATCAACACCATTGCCCAGCTCGATACCCTCCCCATTGGCACAGAAGTTACCTTCCGCGCCCGCATTGAGACCCAGCGCTCCATCTCCAAGACCCTCGACTTCCTCCTACTCCGCGACCAGACCCATTCCGTGCAGGGCGTACTCTCCCGCGAGGCCGATAATGCCGACTTCGTAAAGTGGGTGGGCAAGATCAGCTCCGAGTCCCTGGTCCAGATCTGTGGTATCTTGAAGCAGCCTCCGCAGCCTATTCGATCGGCTACTCAGTCTGGCGTGGAGGTTGACGTCGGCTCCGTGCACCTCGTCAATCCTGCTAACAAGCTGCCCTTCAACAACTACAAGCCTCCGGAGACATTGCGCAACCGCTTGAATGCGCGTATCCTCGATCTGCGCCATCCCTCCAATCAGGCACTCTTCCGCGTCCGCTCCATGGTCGCGCGCGTGTTCCGGAACACGCTTGAGGACAATGGCTTCGTCGAGATTCAGACCCCCAAGCTTCAGCCCGCCGCCACTGAGAGTGGCGCCGCTGTCTTCTCGGTCAACTACTTCAATCGGCGAGCTTTCCTGGCTCAAAGCCCCCAGCTCGCCAAGCAGATGTCCATCTCGGCCGATTTTGGCCGCGTCTTCGAGGTCGGCCCTGTCTTCCGCGCTGAGAACTCAAACACTCATCGCCACCTAACCGAGTACACTGGCCTCGATCTCGAAATGGCCATCGACGTCGATTACCACGAAGTTATCCAACTAATCGATATCTTCCTCAAGGAGGTTTTCAAGACTGTTTACTCTTCGCGAGAACTCGATGTTATTCGCCAGCGATGGCCCAGCGGTGAATTCAAGTGGCTCGATGAGACTCTCATTCTCCCCTTCACCGAGGGACTCCAGATGCTTCGCGACGACGGACGCGACGTTGAGGAAGAGGACTTGTCTACCCCTAACGAGATCCGTCTCGGTCAACTCGTCCGCGAAAAGTACGACACGGATTACTACGTCCTCGACAAGTTCCCCGCCAATGCTCGACCCTTCTATACTGCCAAGGACGTGGACGATCCCAAGTGGACTCGATCCTTCGACATCTTTATCCGAGGCCAGGAGATCTGCTCAGGTGGCCAGCGCATCCACAACGCTGAAGAGCTCCGCGCCAACATGGCCGCTGCAGGCATGTCAGAAGAAGGCATGGAAGACTACTTGGCTGCTTTCGACCTTGGCGCTCCCCCTCACGCTGGCGCTGGTCTTGGACTTGAGCGCATCATCGCCTGGATGCTTGAGCTTGGCGATGTTCGCTACGCTTCCCTCTTCCACCGTGACCCCAAGTCTCTCCCAGTGAAGGCCCCTGGCCTCCCTCATCCAGAGGCCGATACCACCAAGCCCCACTCCGCCGACCAGCCGCCCCCCATCGAGAAGCTCATTGCCAACTATGGTGATGCCTCAAACACTTCATGGCTCGATGATCGCTTCCAGATTTGGCGACACAAGACTGGTGCTGCTATTGGCTGGGTTCAGCAGGACAAGTTCGCCATGATAACTGGTGACCCGCTCTGCGACCGCAGCCAGTATGCCGAGGTCGTTCGCGCCTTTGTCAAGTACATTACTAGCGACATGCGACTTACCCCTGTCTGGATGCTTGTATCCTTCGACGTGCAGAAGATCCTTGCTTCTGAGCTTCGTTGGAGGAGTTTGTCGTGCACCGAAGAGCAGCGCGTCGATACTGACAAGCAAAATGCCTCTCAAGTTAGTGGCCTGCCCAGCAAGGCGCGGCGCGTGGAGCGCGAAGGCGTCAAGATCCACGAGGTCAAGCCCGACAACGACTTCATCAGCCGCGCCGACCCAGCCATCGAGGAGTGGAAGAAATCCCGCCAAGGCAAGCAAGTCCATCTGACCGAGGTCCGCCCCTGGGTTGACCAGGAGCATCGACGATACTTTGCCGCCGAAAAGGACGGCAAGGTCCACTCCTTCGTGGTGTTGGCCAAGCTTTCTCCCCGTCACGGCTGGCAGGTCAAGTGGGCTCTGGACTTCCCCGGCTCCGTTAACGGTGCGATCGAAGTCCTCATCGGCCATGCTCTGTCCAGCGTCACCGGCAAGGTTACCTTTGGCGCCGGTGTCTCTGAACGTTTGACCCCCGGCGAGCACATCAGCGGTCTTCGCGCCCGCTTCCTCGCCGCTACCTACCGATCCATCGTCGACAGCCTGGGCCTCCGCCGCAAGGCTACCTTCCGATCCAAGTTTGGTGCTCTTGGTGAGGAGGTCTACATCTGCTATCCCAAGCATGGTGTTGGGCTGCGTGATCTCCAGCAGATCGTTAAGTTTTTCCAGGACTAAGCGAGAAAAATTCATCTTTCTCTCCTAATTCTGCATCATGATACTTGAAAAGTTGCAAAGCACGGAAGCGAATAATTACAGTCGAGTGGTGGATCGGTCAAGGTTGTTTCGTGCACATGACGATACCATACGAATGCAAGCGTTGGGAATGACATGCACGAGGGATACGGCCTGGAAAGTTACCCTTTCATTTGAGGTTTTCGGTTGCTTGTCCTGATGGAATGTTGCGCATCTTGGAGGAGTTTTGATGTTTCTCTTTGTCTCGTCTTCTCGTTTGTTCCTCCCCCCTCGTAAGATACCAAAACCTGGAGCATCTCTAGACGAAGCATACCAGCATGCTGTGCGTACTGGTGTGTACCTATACCTATACCTAGTTCAGAATCTTGCTTTGTTATCAGATTTGTCATAATAATACTTTGCCCTTTCCAAGGTGACGATTCTCAACATTTTCACTTAGTAGTCGCCTGCAGTGAAGCTGTGGTTGTTATGAGACTGTGTCAAGTCCGCGTACATTCTGATGTAGGATCAGAAGGACACATGACTCGAACATGCTTCGTAGTGTAAAGAACGACGAATCGCCGTCTCCTTAGAAGTGCTTCCACATTTCCTTAGCATACAGTAAGACATGATATCACGATGTATGTAGTAATGAACGGGGAGGACTAGAACTTGGTATCTATACTAGGCAATGCGGCATGGTAGTTTCCAGTGGCTGAGCTAATTCAATCTCTCCTATGGTTTGAGGACTGAGGACTCAACCCGCTATCTTTGGGGAGCCGTGGGCCGCAGGAATGCAACCTCTCACACTCAGCACCAGATGTAGTTATAAAGAAGCAATGACTTGACGATCTGGAACTACTTGTTAACCCCCACTTGCAGTGCCCAGGCCGTTACTGCGACACAAAGACTGGAATTGAGCAGAGACCAGACACATAGAGAATACGGATCCCGTCAAGTTCTAATCTTCTATTCGAGCGACTCAATTCCCAGCTACCACGTCCTCCAAAATCGGAAGCCTAGGTTGTCATTTCTGGAGGTGCCTGAACTTGAGGTTAACTAATAAGCGTAAGGGTTAATAGTACTTACTATCAGAAGAATGATATAAATTTTATATATAAGTAGTATTTAATACTAGTATGAAACTATATCAAAACCTTCTTATGCTAAATATTTATCTCTATAATTGATTGTTTTTAATAATCGATGCAATCTGTTTTTGGTTGAGTTTATTGTGTTAGCAACTCGAGCATTGTTAAGCCGCAAAACACATCCTCCTCCGATAACCGGCGGTAATCTGACTGCCGGTTGAAGCGGGCTGAAGCTTCCCCCCTCTCCGATCTCGGCAGGTGGGGTTCTCCAACTCGGCAGGGGCGGGCGGGGCGAACAAGCCGTCCCCGACTTCGCTCTGCCATATATTAGGTTTTATCGAGTATACGGAGTATTCTTCAATTCCCTCTTCAATTGCCGTCCCAACCCCGCTTGAAGAAACGCAAGCCTCCTTCGTCATAACTCTAAACTTCTGACGTTCTCCGTGGGACTTCTTACCTCCCGCCTCGTCTTCAACTCATTCTCGTGCTTCATCACACAAGCCCGACCCTTCTTTGGACGAACTCCGTTGGACAAGTATTGCAACCATGGCGGAACACAACATTGTTGTTTTTGCGGGCGACCACTGCGGCCCAGAGGTGACTGGCTACCCCAGAGCTTTCTCAGCCTTGATTCTGGACGGAGAGAGGCTGACTTTGGTTATTTGACAGGTTATTGCTGAGGCAATCAAGGTACGAGTCTAGTATTTGCGATCTGCAGTTGAGCACGTCTGACGCAGGATTCAGGTTATCAAGACGGTCGAGGAGCTGAGCCCGACTGCTGGCAAATTCAATCTGCAGGACCACCTGCTCGGAGGGGTAAGTCGTCCCCCGACGACGGATCACACGGGCCCAAAGACATCCACGAGAGAAGTCTCTTGCTAACCTCGGCGTTTCTCCCCAGTGCTCCATCGACCAGACCGGCACCCCCCTAACAGACGAGGCCCTCGCCGCCGCCAAAGCCGCCCACGCCGTGCTCCTCGGCGCCATTGGCGGCCCCGAATGGGGCACCGGCGCCGTCCGCCCGGAGCAGGGCCTCCTGAAGCTGCGCAGTGAGATGTGCGCCTATGGAAACCTTCGTCCCTGCTTCTTCGCCTCTGACGCCCTCGTCGAGTCCTCCCCCCTGAAGGCGTCCGTCTGCCGTGGCACCGACATGATATTAGTCCGGGAGTTAACCTCGGGCCTGTATTTCGGAGAGCGAAAAGAGTACGATGGGGTTAATGCGTTTGACACTACTGTTTACACGAAACCAGAAATCGAGCGTATCGCGCGGCTGGGCGGCTACCTGGCCAGGGCTAGGGGAGACTCGCGGGTCATCTCGCTGGACAAGGCGAATGTGCTTGCGACAAGCAGACTCTGGCGTCGTGTGGTTGAGGAGGTCTATAAAAACGAGTTCCCCGATCTGAAGGTCGAGCATCAGCTTATTGACAGCGCGGCTATGATTATGGTCAAGAACCCGACGCAGCTGAATGGCGTTATACTAGCGCCCAACTTGGCAGGTGAGCAAGGCCCGCCGTCCACCTCGAAAGCGGTATAGATAACGAGTTTTCAGGGGATATCCTCAGCGACGAGGCGAGCGCCATAGCTGGAAGCATAGGGCTCCTCCCGAGCGCGAGTCTCTGCGGGATTCCGGGCTCTGCAGTGCCTTCCATCTGTGAACCGATTCATGGTGAGACTCCTATCCTCCACTCGAACCCATGTACAGACATCAGTCGCTAACGCAGATGATAGGAAGCGCGCCGGACATATCAGGGAAAGGGATTGTCGTGCGTCAAGACCCCGTTTCGGGCGATTCCTATCCATTCGCTGCAAATACAAAGCTAACATCATTTCCAGAATCCCATTGGCACCATCCTTTCCGTGGCCATGATGTTCCGGTACTCTCTGAATCTCGCCCATGAGGCTAAAATCGTCGAGGACGCGGTCCGCGCCGCCATCGACGCCGGGCTGAGAACGAAGGACATGGGCGGCAGTACGAGCACCGCAGAAGCAGGAGATGCCATCGTTGCTGAGCTGGTTAAGATTCTTAAGGCGTGAGATGTAAACTCTCAGTGAATAGAAGTCAGATTACAGCAGGGTTTAAGCCAGCTATATACTATGAGTCAGATGCCGAATTCGAGTGAGAAATTAAGTTAAAAATTAAGTGAGGTTTATTAGCACCCAAACTAGCAGAAATACTATCTTATATCTTTCTAACTTGATTTATAACTTACCTTAGGACTTAGTATCTAGCCCTATAATACTATATATATATATATAAAGCTAGTAAGCTATTAATATTAGAATTTTTAATTATATTAAAAATATAATTCTTCCCTAATTTGGGCTATATAATAGCATGCTCTCTAATTTAATAGTTTCCTCACAACCACCCACCACCACGCAACCACTATCGAAGTATTAACAAAGATATTTACGGTTAGGGACCATACTTGAAACGTGTAAACGAGCAAAAAGAGTAGTTCTCCGGTACAGGGAATCGAACCCTGGGCTCCGCGGATGAATGATCTCTCAACTGAGTTGATGAGAGCGCGAAATGTTAGCCACTACACCATACCGGATTGGAGATGCAGATTTAAATTTGCACTATAAGCCGTGTCCTGTTCCACTTGTGCAAGGGATCTCAACCGCTAGTAACAGTCAACCCTGCAACTTGCAATTAGCAATGAACATTACGGAGACAGATTGGCGTTGTATTCCTTTAGCCATTACTTGATTCTGCTAAGCGTGATCTACGTCATGAGCTACGCTAAATCTGTCGGAGTTATAGGTGAACTATGCAAATCCGTGATGCTGTCTCTAGCATTAAAATCTAGGTTATTAACACAACTTGGTGCGACGAATGCTGCGAAAGTGAGACCCGGGAGTACATGAAAATGACGCGAGGAAAGAAAGATGATGAAGTCATCGGTGGTGAGGTGAGGGGTCTTGTAAGTAAATTGAACTCAAAACTCAATACCACTGGCTGACTGAAGATGCTTGTGAAGTCGACATTAATAATTTTCAAAGACCACGAGTCAATTCAGAGGAAAACGAGAAGTTGGCAGAGCACGAAATGTCTCAGGAGGACGCAACCCGCCGCTTCGCGAACGCGATGAAGAACGTTTATGGAGATTTCGAGCACGTATCCGACGACGAAGCCGAGAAGTGGAACCCACCCGATAGCCCGGGCGCTGGCGGCCACCGAGGCCGTTATCTTTGGACAGACGCTTTCGGTGTTGTAAACTTCATTACCCTATATAAGGAGACCCTGGGGCGAAAGTACCTCGCGCTGGCAAAGAGACTTGTTCGGACCGTTCATGATGTACTCGGGCGCACGAGAGATGGCTCGGCACGTTTACCTGGTGCAACAGACGAACAGCCCTTGAAGGGTGGGCTAAGGATAGGCAAGGGACATGCATCAGGAAAGGACGGCGATGGCCAGTATCACCACTACTTGACACTATGGATGTTTGCCCTGAATCGTCTGTCTTGGGCTACAGAGGACAGTTCCTTCAATGATTTGGCGATTCAACTGGCCAAGTCTATACACCCCCATTTTGTCTTCCAATCATCGGGCAAGCTGAGGATGGTTTGGAAGATTTCAATAGACACGAGAAAAGTCTTGGTATCCTCGGAAGGCCACCTAGATGCAGCGACAGGCTTCGCCATCTACCGAATGCTCCAACAGACGGCAGTGCAACAAGGTCGTCAAGATCAATTGCTGAAGCAGGAGATAAGCGACTATGAGCAGATAATGGACCCCAAGGGTTCGATGTCGCCAAGCGGCGACCCTCTGGACCTGGGCATGGGGCTATGGATCTGCCACTTCTACCAACAGGAAGACTGGGCGACCACCTTCACCGCGGAGGCACTGGACATTGCCCGCCAGATTTTTGACGGACACTGCTCAGAGATGTGTGGGGATATGTCGCGAAGACTGGCTTTCAGGGAACTCGGTGCGTGTCTGGGAATCCAATGCGTCGAGATGGACGAGGACCTGAAGTCTGATACTGAGGCGATGATTGGGTTCTGGGAGAAGCATTTGTCAAAAGACGACAAAGATGGCTTGGGGCCGATTTCTCAAGTTATGTACGCGGCAGCTTTGGTTCCTGGAGGTAAGTGGTCCAGACTGAATTGCCTTGATATGTAGTTGGCTGATGATATACAGCATTTCGGAAAGGTTACATTAACGACAGTGGGCCCCAAGTGCGATCAGATGATGTATAAGTTGGTCAGCTTGAACATATCGGAAAGACATTGCTACAATCAGTTGGCACAGCGAGTTTATCTATTTATCTTTACCTATGCATGGTATTATATTTCAATAATGCAAAAGGAGTTGCACTGCGCTGGAATAATCTCACACTTTCCATCACAAGTGCACATTCAAACCTGGGGGCTATCACGAGTTGATGAATATATCCGCAATTAGCCTATTGCAGTAGGAGCTGGTAGGAGCTATACAACTTCACGGACAATCTCCTGTCACATCATCGGCGCGTCGGTTCTTATGCGCTGCTTGCACCGAAGGCACTTTGCGGTGTGACAGGCACGCCCCGTGGCTGGTTGGGAATGGTCTGATACAATGATACAAATCCGCTCGGTCGATGCCCGCAGGACTTGGGCAGTAGAAGAGCTATCCCCCTGGTGGACCATTGTCACCATTCTGCAAACGCAGATGAGTGACCATAACGCCAAGTGGATTCCTCAGGGAAGATCTAGATGTTTGAGAACTCGCTCTGTTACTCAGCACTGGGGTGTTTATGGGATGGCGTATACTGTCCCTGGGCACATGTACCGCACAAAAGATCAGAGATGCGGTCGCATAGTAGGCCGCGGCAAGCGTTGGAGAGGAGGCAGAACCCCTGCAGCAGCGGGCCGCTCTGTTTTGTGGACTGGAGGGGGGAACCCCATTCTAACTTGGTGAACAACCGGCCAATAGCACGTGGAGGGTGGTTGTGACTGGGATGAGGTCCATGTCACTTGCATTAGTTCCGAGCCGTCGAATAGCCTCCAGAGCGATGTCAATCAAGGACAGACAGGCTGTGGCAGACAAGAAGTCGAGGCCAAGTGCGCGACTGCATGCTGTATGTTACCTCGATGTCAGCGATTTGCAACTGGACATGTAGGTCACTCACTGCTTATTGTATGGTGAAGCTAGACCGCATAATTCATCTCATGGTATTAGAGTCGAATGATGGCGGTAATGAGATGGCGAGATAGGAGTTGTCAGGAGGTTAAGGAGGCCTAGAGGAGCGAGACACGCGATACAACTGAGGGTGGTGTATTGTGCCCTTCAGGAACGTAACTGGCTGTTACCTTTTGACCTACGACACTCCGTCAGGCGGTTGCTACTGTGATTAGGCACTAATAAAAAGCTCCTGTTCTGGGGTGACGGAACAGCGACCAGGGTGCGAAGAAGTCGGGTGCCACTGGCGATGGGTGGGTGGTTGGGAGATTCACCGAGAGCTATTCAAGGAGCGCTAGGGAAGGGCGACATGTTTCGTATCTGCCAGAGCACACTTCGAGATTAGTATGACCAGTTCCTTCAACCTTACTTGACAGTATTATTGGTTGCAGGCGGTTATTGTCTTGGAGCGGCTCCCTTACTCTACTGGTTCAGGCTTACCTCCGGACTTTTGAGTCGACCAGTAAGAGCACCAGCTGCCTATTCAAGCCGGGAGCATACCAAATCGTAGCGTAGTAAGGAAAAGGTAGGCTAGATATACGCTTATTTGCCTCGTATCATTCGCGCGTGCTTCCTGCTTTCGTCTGGTGCGGTAATATTCCACCATACCTTATTCTTCCTTTATTGGGGACATGGTTCATCGTACACTGTTAGAAGAAGCACTCAGTGGACCTGTCCTCTAAAGGCCTAACGTCTGCCCCTCCCCTGCCTTACCAAGACCACTATTTCGTCACCGCCGGGCGCCAACTGGGCCTGGACCAGGCCTCGTCAACTCGCACCTAGAGACCCCGCTCCCCCATCAGCTTCGACCTCGACTTCGACGTTGCCTCGAGTGATTCTAACCTTCCAAACCCTCACAACCTCCTCGGGATCGTCCACTCTCAACCGCTGGCATTCGCTCCTGGACCCCAACCTCCAGTGGCTCAGCTGCTACTAATAATCGACACGCCCTGGTAACGGCACAGCTGCGTCTCCAACTCGGAGCTCTCTAGCTCAAGCTCGCTCTACAGCTTCACGCCTCATCCACCGCCACGGCCCCCAAATCACCACGACTTTGCAACGTTCCCGCTACGACGACGCACGTCGAGACAGACCCCCGAATCGGGCCACGCGGAACACAGCCAGTCGCCTATCGAACTCGCCAGCCGATCTTACTCGTTGTCTGCTGTACCATTGGGCCATTTGATTTGACCTCACCTGCAGCCCTTACCTGCACCTCCAGCCTGCAAGGTCCGACTGACGCCTCTGCGTTGAGCCGCATGCCCTTGGCTTCCCGATCGCAATACCTCGCGCATTTAGTCTGTCCTTGAATAGGCTTCCTTGCCTGCTACAGGCTTTCTGCTCCATCTCGCCCCGAACCTCGCTGTCCGTTTGCTATCGTCACCATGTCGCAGTCTCCCATGATTTCTGTGCCTCTCAAGGCCACCAACGAGATCGACTGGGTTGCTCCGCTCAAAGACTATATCCGCGACACATATGGCGACGATCCTGAGCGCTACGCGGAAGAATGTGCTACACTCAATCGGTTAAGGCAAGATGTCAGAGGCGCGGGCAAGGATAGCACGTCCGGGAGGGATATGTTATACCGTTACTACGGACAGCTCGAGCTGCTCGACTTGCGGTTTCCCGTTGATGAGCAACATATCAAGATATCATTTACATGGTACGTTGGTCCGCCGCAGAGTCTTGTCTGCGCGATCACACGCCTCCCCAACAATTGGAATATGCGCTAATCCTTTATATCGACCAGGTTCGACGCCTTCACCCACAAGTCGACGGCGCAGTACTCTTTAGCCTTCGAGAAGGCGTCCATCATATTCAACATCTCCGCCGTTCTCTCCTGCCATGCCGCTTTTCAAGACCGCGCCGAAGAATCCGCTCTCAAGACCGCCTACCATAACTTTCAGGCCTCGGCCGGCATGTTCACCTACATCAACGAGAACTTCCTGCATGCACCATCCTCGGATCTCAGCAGGGAAACTGTCAAAGCTTTGATCCACGTTATGCTTGCCCAGGCCCAGGAAGTCTTTCTCGAGAAACAGATCGCTGATAAGAAGAAGATTGGCTTACTTGCCAAACTGGCCGCCCAGGCTGGTTATTTGTATAGCCAGGCGCTCGAAGGAGTACAGGAGAATGTAAACAAGGCCATTTTTGAGAAAGTGTGGTTGATGATGATCCAGGTAATGCCGCTCAATCGCTGCTGCCCAGCTGGCTAGCGGCTTGTGGGAGTACGCGTGCTGACAGAATGCAGATCAAAACCAATCTGCTCAACTCCATGGCCCAATATTATCAAGCCCTCGCGGATGATGAGGCAAATCAACATGGTATTGCAGTTGGACGATTACAAGCCGCCGAGGCTCAAGCGAAAGAGGCCGAGCGGGTTGCCCGAAACTTCCCTAGCTCTGTGCCTTTGAGCTCCAACCTCAGCCCCGAGTGTGGTGCCTTACTCCAGGAGATCACCAAGCGCCATTACTCCACGGTGCAGTCCCAGCTACAAAGCCAACTGAGGGACAACGACTACATCTACCACCAGGAAGTGCCTGTGGAGGCGAGCCTCGAAGCTGTCCCCAAGTTGCCGGCTGCCAAACCAATTCCCGTCAGCGAGCTGTATGCCGGCCAGGATATCCAGCGCATCACTGGCCCTGATCTGTTTGCAAAGATTGTACCGTTTGCCGTCACGGAGTCGGCGAGTCTTTACGATGAAGAAAAGGCCAAGCTGGTGAGAGCCGAGGCGGAACGCGTGGATACAGCAAACGGCGAGATGGCTGCTAGCCTGGATTATCTGAGGCTCCCTGGCGCATTGCAGGTGTTGAAAGGCGGCTTTGACCAGGACATATTGCCCGATGAGGATTTCAGGCAATGGTGTGAGGACGTTTCCGACCAGGACAACCCAGTGTCCATTTTTGACTCGCTCAGAACCGAGAAAGAATCCATCGTTTCGATTTTAGAAAAAAGTACCAAGCAACTCGACATGGAGGAGGGCGTGTGCGAGAAAATGCGCTCCAAATACGAAAATGAGTGGACGCAGCAGCCCAGCTCTAGATTGACGACAACACTACGGGGCGATATCCGCAATTATCGCGAAGCTCTGGATGAAGCTATGAGGAGCGATAACCAGCTAGCGAGCAAGCTACGGCAGAACGAGATGGATTTTGACGAAATGCGACGAGCTGCCCAGTCGGGCGACGTTGATCAGCTTTTTCAGCGAGCCGTTGCGCAAGCACGAGCGAGGGCCAGCAACGTGACGAGTCCCGCAGGCGACCAGCCCAATCTGTTGGATGATGATTTTGATGATGGACCAAGTGTGGTGGACCAGATCAACAAGGTAGAGGATACGCTGAAGAAGCTCAATCTCATCAAACGAGAGCGAAATCAGGTCTTGAAGGACTTGAAAGAAAAGGTATGCGTCCCTGGACGAGTGAGTCTGACGTCGCCGGATGAGAACTGACCATACTATAGGCTCATAATGATGACATCTCTCAAATCCTCATACTGAACAAGAAGTCCATCTCAAACTATGAGTCGCAGCTATTTGAGCAGGAGCTGGAAAAGTTCCGCCCCCACCAGAATCGACTGATGCAGGCAAACCACAAGCAATCGGCCTTGATGAAGGAGCTCACGAGCACATTCAACAGGCTGTTACAGGACAAGCGGGTGCAGTCGGAGCAAAGCAAATACGAGACCATCCAGAGACAGCGCTCGTCCGTCATCAACCGGTACAAGCGGGCATACCAGGAGTTTCTGGACCTTGTTGCAGGACTGCAGAGTGCCAAGAACTGGTACTCGGAGATGCGAGAGACGGTGGAGAGTCTGGAAAAGAACGTTGACACCTTTGTCAACAACCGGAGATCAGAAGGAGCGCAGCTGCTGAACCAGATTGAGCAGGACCGGTCGTCGAGCAAGAACTCACATGCGGAGATGGAGCGGGACAGGCTCCGAGGACTGATGGACCGAATGTCGATAGACCCATCCAAGGGATCACCCCAGCCTGTGAACCGGCCGTCGCCTGCGCCACTGTTCCAGCAGGGACAAGGCCCACGATACCCGCAGACAAACGTGCAAGGCCAGTATCAGGTGCCGAACTCGCCGCCGGCAAACCAGCAGACGATGGCTCAGCAGGGATACCAGAGCTTCTCGGGAGCACCTACAGCGCAGTCGTACGGCCCGACACCTATCAACACGTACGTCCCTCCCACGTACGACCCGAGCCAGTACGGCCGTACGCCGGGCCCGACATCTCCGCCGCCGAATCAAACGTCGTTTGGCATGGGCGCTTATCGGGGCCCCGCATCACCACCTCCTACTCAAACATCGTTCGGACAACAGCAGCATCAGCCGTTGGGCGGATACGGAGCATCGCCGGCGCCTCAGCAGACGACGCAGGGAGGATATGTGCCCCCGGGCTTCGTCCCGCCGCCGCCTCCTCGGGGCCCGCCTCCCCTGGGACCTCAGCAGACTATCCATTACGGCAACGGCGGGCATCCGGCCAGTGCTCACCCTCACAGCGCACACCCTCAATCGGCGGCGCCACAGCAGCCTAATGATCCATGGGCAGGCCTCAACGCATGGAAATGATTAGTAGACGGGCCTCGGACAAGAATTTAGTCTCTTTGGAGAAACCCTCTGCACTACTGGTGGCCAACGTCAAGTCGATAGTGGGTGACTCAGCTCGATGTACGGAGGGAGGTCGAGAGAGATGGACGTCTCGGCAGGCCAGGCTTAGCAAATGCGCCCGTCTTCTCATGTATATACGCAGAGCTGATGAAGATGGTTGGTTTCAAACCTTGAAGAGACGGAAGACTACCTAGGGAACAGAAAGACGCAGCGATCTGGAACGTTGCGGCAGTAGGAGTTGGTTTTCGAGTATGCATAGAGACGAAATGAAACCCACGTTAATTCCATTGATCACTCTACAGGATCCAATTCCTCGCTGACCGGTTGGTGGCCGTTCTATCGTGAAGCCAGGAGATAGCCCGAGTGAGTGGACTCGGCATCGACTAACCCGATTGCCCGAGCCGCGATCCACAACCCTCGCGGTGCGCTAGACGACTAGAGCCGTTAGCGGCAAGCCCACTGAGGATGGTCGCTAACTGTGGTCCTCTCCATGGGGTGTGGGTTCTAATATAGGTGATTCTACAGGCCGTCGACCTTGTAGTTCGTGGGGTATTCCCCCGCAGAGGCGGATTTTGTCGAGCGGTGGAGAGCCGCGATGCGCCCCCCCCGAGTCCAAGTCGGTTCCGATTCTGCCGCGGCTTTGTCTCATCCCGCTCCGTGTCCGGCGCACCGCGGTTATTAATCTACGCTTCTCTGGGCTGCTGCTCGTTTCTGCTTCTTTGCCTTCAATTCTTCCATGTTCCTCCTCCGCGTCCACTAGAACCCGAGTCTTGTCTCTTGGCTGCTGGCTTGGATTTGGTCACTTGTTAGCTTCGACAGAATAATAAGAACGCAGGAAGGGCTATCTATACCCGAGCGACCCTCCATCAGGCGACGAACCTTTGCCTCCTAGTAACGGTCCATTTCGTCATTCATCCTCGGACCAAAGGCATCGCCAAACTTCAACTCCTTGGTCGTCTCCACGCTGTCTTGTGCGCAACAACAGCAAACCCTCGACTCCCAAACCACACTCCATTCCGCTACCATGGTGTTAAAGGGCGGCGAAGTTGCTGAGCACAACAGCGCAGACTCGTGCTGGGTCATTGTTCACGTAAGAAAGCCCCAATTGCGCGTGGGAAACCCTGATGGGTGGCTAACTTTGGATCTTCCGTAGGGCAAAGCATATGATGTGACAGAGTTTCTGCCAGGTACGAGCGTCAATGATGAAGAAGAGGCATTGGGGGATGCTTCGAGAGGCGGGGACTGATACGTATGAATAGAGCACCCTGGAGGCAAAAAGATTATCCTCAAGTACGCCGTAAGTCTGCGCCTCTGCCCCCAGAACCGCAACCGACTGACAATCTCCCAGGGCAAAGATGCCACCGAAGAATACGAGCCCATCCACCCTCCGGACACGCTCGACAAGTACCTCGACGCCTCGAAGCACCTCGGCCCCGTCGACATGGGCACCGTCCAGCAGGAGGATAAGGAGGAGGACCCCGAAGAGGAAGACCGACTAGAGCGAGTCGAGCAAAAGCCTCTGCTGTCGCAATGCTACAACCTGTTCGACTTTGAGGCTGTGGCGCGGAGGATCATGAAGAAGACCGCGTGGGGATACTACTCGAGCGCCGCCGACGACGAGATTGTACGAGTCCCTCCCTTCCCATAACCACTCTCGTCGTGAAGATCGCGAAACATGCTAACTTGCCTTTGCCGCCAAGACCATGCGAGAGAACCACAGCGCATTCCATCGCATCTGGTTCCGTCCCCAGATCCTCGTCGACGTCGAGCACGTCGACATCTCAACCACGATGCTCGGCGCAAAGACCGACATCCCCGTCTACGTGACGGCCACCGCCCTCGGCAAGCTCGGCCACCCCGAGGGCGAGGTCATCCTCACCCGCGCCTCGGCAAAGCACAACGTCATCCAGATGATCCCCACGCTCGCGTCCTGCTCCTTTGACGAGCTGATCGACGCCAGCCAGGGCGACCAGGTCCAGTGGCTGCAGCTCTACGTCAACAAGGACCGCGCAATCACAAAGAAGATCGTCCAGCACGCCGAGAAGCGCGGCTGCAAGGGGCTCTTCATCACCGTCGACGCGCCGCAGCTCGGCAGGCGCGAGAAGGACATGCGGTCCAAGTTCACCGACCCCGGGTCGCACGTCCAGGAGGGCACCGACACGGACAACAGCCAGGGCGCCGCGCGCGCAATCTCCACCTTTATCGACCCGGCCCTCAGCTGGAAGGACATCGCCTGGTTCCAGAGCATCACCTCCATGCCCATCATCCTCAAGGGCGTCCAGCGCGTCGAGGACGTCCTCAAGGCCATCGAGCACGGGTGCCAGGGCGTCGTGCTCTCCAACCACGGCGGCCGCCAGCTCGATTTCGCGCGCTCCGCCATCGAGGTCCTCGCCGAGACCATGCCCGTCCTGCGCGAGCGCGGCCTCGACTCCAAGATCGAGGTGTACGTCGACGGCGGCGTCCGCCGCGGCACCGACATCATCAAGGCCCTCTGCCTCGGCGCTCGCGGCGTCGGCATCGGACGGCCTTTCCTGTACGCCATGAGCGCGTACGGCGAGGCTGGCGTGGTTCGCGCCATGCAGTTGCTCAAGGATGAGCTGGAGATGAACATGCGCCTCATCGGATGTAACCGCATCGAGGACCTGCATCCCGGCCTGCTCGATGTTCGGGGCCTGTTCCAGCACTCGTCTTCACCCTCTGACAGTCTGTCCTCGAGCGTCTATGATCCCTTGGCTACCCCATCGCAGAGACCCAAGGCTGGGCCTCAGGGGGCCACCGCTGGGCTCAAGGCCAAGCTGTAGAGATATTGGTTCGCGGAGAGACGTTTCTTGGACACAGTCTTTAGATGTATAAATTGTTTAGAATACACCAGCGTCTTATGATGAGATGAACACCGATTACCAAACGTCAAATATTGTGAATCTCAACCTCGCTATGCAACCGTTTCCTGTACCATACATATCTTCATAGCCACTGCCGCTTACATGCCCTTCATAAACTCTTGCAATGACATCGGCTTCCTCACAGCATTGTTCAGCCCTTCGTGATACGTCACCCACACCTTGCGCCCTTTCTCCTCTCTCCGAGCTCTCTGTTCTGGGCTTTCGTTGTCGAGCTCCACAAGTGGCCGTGCTTCGATGATGCGACCAAAGAAGTCGCGCTTGATGAGCGTGGCATCCTTAGCCTCTACAACAACAGCCTTTGTCTTGATTTGCGCAAGACTCTCCTTTTGGGAGGCGCTGGCCTGCCCAAGAGGATTGCCAGCCTGGAAGCGCGCCTGACGAGCAAGGGCCTCACGTTCCAGAACCGTCCGTTGGAGTTCTTGATCGAGCACTTGTCGCACGGCGTACCGTGTCGGCGCCGCAGAGGGCAGAAGGAGCGATGCGTTCGATTCGAACGTGGCGAGTGCATCGAGATCTCTATGATACGTGTTAGCAACTGTTGGTGCAGAGGCAGGATGACTACTTACGGTTCCATACGGTACACGTATTGCGGCCCTCGATTGATAAGCGAATCCGTCTCGATTTTCCCCTTTTGAAGAGCAATGCCCACCTCGGCAAGTGTTTGTGACGCACGCTTGACCATGGCGCGCTCACTCTCTTTGCGGACGCTGGCCGTAGACCCCTGACTGCCTCCCACGACAACGGGCTTGACATCAGGAGACACAAGGCGTACGAGGTACGGGAGGAACTCGGCGGCTACGTCTTCAACACTGCGGAACGAGCGCATAAGCGACGGCGGAAGCTGGCTTTGCAACGCCTGAAGCTGAGCACGGTTGTGTCGCTCCGCCTCGAAAGCTTGGTAGTCGGCGCGTGGACCGGAGAAGGGCAACGGAGGCGGGCCATCGTCGTCGACCTCGCCGCCCCAGCGATTGTCGTAGCCCGCACTGGGTAAATGTCGCTTCGGTGATGCGAATAAATGGTGACAGGCTAGTACAGGCTGACTCAGATATTGCGAAAGCTCCCACTCTTGGCTGGCATAGAGCCGTGACTGGCAGGTATCGTGGAAATGGAGCCAGTCGTATGCCTGGTTAGGCTTGGTAAGATAGAGGTCGTCGTTGAACTCGCGATTTGGCCACTCGGCGAACACCTCGGTCATGATGTGGCTGATTTCGCCGCTCGTGTCAATCATGTGCCGCAAGCGCTCCATGGCAAACTTCTTCTGGTACTCTCCAAAGCCTAGCTCTGCCTTGGGCTGTTCATGCTTCGTCTTGGACTCCGAAAAGTCCATTGCTTGCTTGGGGAAGCCACCGCCTTCTTGAAAGAGCCGCGATACAATGTCTCTGATACCACCGCGACCGATCCCTCGAGCACCACCAGCGCCATTGGCGAGGTCGTGGAGCACACTGCGCTCTATCCACTGTCGAGTGAGACGTGTTGTACCATCAAGAGGTGACGCTCGGAAGCGCCCAGCAACCCATTCGCCCACTACCATAACACCTCGCAAATCACCTTGAACGGTGCTCTCAGCTCCTCTTCTTGCGTCGATGCCGCTGGTCATGCCCCAAGCTGCTTCGCAAAGCTTCCGCGCGGCATCTTTGTCACAAGGGATACCCTCTTTCTCAAATACACTCTTCAGGCGACCAACGACCGAGTCGATAGACGGCTTGCCGACATGAATAATGTCTGCCAGGTTGGATTGCCGCAGTGGCCGCAATGCAGGTGCATATACGTCGTTGCAGATAAGAATCAGAGGACGCATCAGTCGGAAGTCGTCGCCCTTTTTCTTCCGGCCATGGTTCGAGGTCTGAGTTCCTGACGAGTTCTTCTGATCAAGGAGCACAAGGTCAATCAGTGCCTTCACGAAGCCACCTTCACCGGACCCCCCTGAGCCCGACACAACACCGTCGACTTCATCGACCACAACACATGCCGGCTTGGCCAGTTTCTGAGGGCCATCGCTGTCCTTGCGGTTACTAACCGTCTTGACGCTTTCAGTCCCTAAACTTGTTCTGATCCGGTTCTTCACCACGTCACGACTTCGGTCATCACTGGCATTAATCTCCATGATATCATAGCCCGCCTGCCTAGCACAGACGTGCGCCAGTGTTGTCTTTCCCAAGCCTGGAGGCCCAGTCAGCAAGAGGATTTTCCTGTGAGGTTTCTCCTCTTCTTCCTGCTGCTTCGCGCCTGGTCGCCTTGTAATCACAGGTCTCGATTTTGCTGCCCCTGGAAACACCAGGGGATCCCATTTCTTCAACCACCGCAGGACCAATCTGTTGGTACCATCATCACCACACAGATCCATGAAATTGCGGGCTCGATATTTTTCTGTCCATAGCAACGTTCGTTTCGGCTTCTTGCCGGTGGATGAACGAGCCTCGATCGATGGTATCGGACCGCTTGGTGCTTGTAGTCGCGCTTGTTCTTGGGTAACAATCTCGGCAGAGGCGGCGTTCATAAGGTTGTGAATATCAATTCCATAGTAGCTTCGCTTCGCGCGTCCTTCCTTTGTCTTTGATCGTGCTGCAACCATCGACTCGTACGTGGGTGCTGATGCTGAAGTGCGTTCCTTGATAGTAGTCGCCTTGCCGTCACATGTCCTTGCGGTGAATGACCTGGGGCCGAGATTGCCTAATAGCAAGCTCGAGAAGACAGGTCGTTGACTAGACCATACTGGGTGTGGGATATCTGCTTCGGGATGTTTCGCGGCGGGTTGTTGAGTAGGTTCTTCAGTCGTCGTTTCGCCTTGAAGTATTTGCGGAGTCTTCTCTCGCGGATCTTCAATCCTAGACCGCTTTACCGCACGCTCAGCATTTGAGGTTTCCTCCATGTTGTCGTCGGTTTCGGAATCGTCATCCTCCACAAGGAATGGCCCAGCCCGAGCCTTAGATTTAGGAGGCCCATGATCGTGGGGTTTGGCCCGTTTTGGTGGAGGGGAGCTTTGAGGAAAGGTAATGGGTGAAGAAGCTGACAGCATTTTCTCAGTACCTTTCAATGAAAAAAGGGAGAAAATAAAACCAAAACCCCCGCGGGAAATAAATGTTCAAGTTGGTTGTTGGTGGGCTCGATGCCATTCTCAATAACGTCTCCCGGTTAGCGACGCGTCGTGTTAATTGAGTCGCGTCTTCCACGCGGACCCACTAATTATCAGCGTGGGAAATGCTTATGTCAGCGCCGAGAGCTGGACAGCCAAAATTCGGAACCGTGGGACAAGTTAATCCGTTGTCCAGATCGGCTGAAGCCAAAAATTTGGCTCCTAAGCTCATCACGACGAGCGCAGTTCCCAGCACCGTGGGCCTCAATTCGTCAAGATGCGCAAGCCGTGGAGATTCTACAGTCTGAGCCGCCCGGTATGTACTGGCTCAATCCCCGTTGACTGGACTTTTGTCGAATATTGCCTTGCGCCGCGCGAATTCACTCGACTGACCATGCTTCGACACAGAAACTGAGGCAATCATGGAACAAATACAACCTGTATAATATTGCCCGCGCGGCCGGCCGAGAGCCCCCCGTCAAGGGCCGAGCGACATTCTTCCAGCAGAAATGGGCGGCCAAAGCGAAAACCCGAGGTTACCACGGAGAGCACGTCTCCGAGAAGAAATGGGTGCGGCTCTTTTCACGACGTCTCCTGTCCTCAGTCGACCTTCCTCCCGAGTACCTTGCGGCAAATGATGGTGCCGAGCAGGCAGCTGGTCGTGGTTCAGGCTTGACCACGTCCAATTTGACGGCCGAATCCTACTCCCGAGTCCCCCAAGGCAGCACCAAGGTGCGGCCCCCGTCCCATCCTGCCCAGCGAAAATCGGGCTTTGGCGACACGAACGAGATGCTGTCCCAGCATTTCGAGAATATGACGCCATACATGCAAATGACCTTTGCCCCCCTCGAGCGAAGACTAGACACGGCTGTTTTCCGCGCCATGTTCGCCAGCAGCGTGCGACAGGCTCGCCAATTCATCATCCACGGAGCTGTCAAGGTCAACGGCAAAAAGGTAGGCCTGCGAGCAACATGTTAAAAACAAGTCGAAGTCAGTGATTTCTAACAATATGCAGATGGTCCACCCGTCTTATGCGCTGAACCCCGGCGACATGTTCCAGGTCCAGGTCGAGAAGGTTCTCTACGGAACTGGAGAGCAAAAGAAGCCCGACGAGACGGTCCAGAAGAGCAGGGAGTCGATCCAGAAAAAGGAAGAGAAGGTCAAGGAGTGGGGCCTCAACAAGCGATCACGAATCCTTGAGCATCTGGCTGCCAAGGAGGGAGAGGCTGCCAAGGAGGGAGAGGCTGCCAAGGATGGAGAGGCTGCCAAGCCCGCCGATGCGAACATTGCCGATGAATCGCTCGACCAGGAGCGTGCTGAGTTGCAGGTCCAGCTGCGTCGTGTCAAGAACCTCCGAAGCACCGCACGAGAAATCCTCAAGGGCGACCTCCGACATCTTTCCGCCAGGCAAAAGAAGGAGCTTCGCCTCTTCCGTGACACCGCCAGGCGCTTCCTTGCGCTGCCAGAAGACAGCAAGCTTAACGCCAAGGAGCTCCTCGACGAGATTCAGACCCAGATTGAGAAGCTCGGCTCCGTTGAGGGCTTCCGCAAGGCCGACCCGGCGCCGACGTCGGAAGAGACCGACGAGCAGAAAAAGCAGCGGGAAGAGAGGGAACAGAAGGATCTGGAGTTCAAGACAAAGGTCCTAGAGGAGGGTCTGGATGGCTTCAAGGATGAGCGCGAGCGTGGCCGAGCTGCCCGCATCCTCGCTAAGGAGGATTTGACCAAGGACGAGATCCGCCGTCTCGCCGTTATCATGAAGAACGACGCCGAGAACCCCGTCGACGACTCGAAGCCCTATGCCACTCCCTGGCGACCTCGCCCTTTCATGTCCGCCTTCGCCTTTATCCCCCGCTACCTCGAGGTCAACCCCAACATCTGTGCTGCGGTCTACCTCCGCCACCCCGTGGCGAGGAAGGGCATGGCCGAGGTCCCGACGCCGTTCAGCTACCTGACCAACCAGCTGGCCCACAACTGGTACCTGGGTCGTGGATGATGGAAACAATAGCGCGTGGCTTGTGAATTTAGAGACCGGGACGATGACTGGCGAAAGTTCTGGCTGTTGGGCAGTGTTGATTTGCCCGTGTAATATACCATCTTTTAGAGTGTACGGTAGACAGCTGGATGTATATTGTATGTATCACCACTGTAAAAGCATGCAAAGTGTGGAATGCATCCCGTTGGGTGTTGCAGTGTCGTGTGGTTACCAACCGTAGTCTGTGTGTTCCAATTTCTGGCATATTGGTATGATGAGGCCAAGGCCATGTCCTTTTGAGCATGTTGAGCATCCGAATCAAACGGGGCTAGTGATATGGAATCTCTTGCTTGGTACTGATTTGAATAGAGTCACCACGCTGAGCATGTTGCCACAGTAACTTCAACTTCGGCGATATGAGCGATGCCGTCCTCATCCCAGGATAAATTGCACTGACTTTGTCCCAGAGAGTTACTCCAAGCTGTCTTTTTATCCCTATATTCCCTACGTGATACGTGATGATATGTCGTTATTGCGGTATTGCCAGAGGATCATCATGCAATAGACGCGACGTTGTCTAGTGCTCCGTAACATACTGGACTTGTTTAGCAACGCTGTTAAAATTTGGAAGTATCTGAGCAATTGTACTGGCCGCATGGGCCGCGAAATCAAGCAGCAGATCACGATATCACGATACCCAGCCCAGGCTTATTCAGAACGGTCTTGAAAACCTATATCTACTGGGTGAGGATCATTTGAATAGACGTATTTTCAGTGTCCTACAAAAGTGTAAGTTCACGTTGGTCGATTTTAGTTGTTCCGCCATTTAATTAGGTTCTTTGTGTGAGGCTTTGGCAGGTGGGGGTCTTGGTGTCGTTGGTTTGAAAAGTGGTGCAGCTGTCGCGAATTGCCTCCATGAGCCGCAACAAAATTGTCGGCACGCATCTCGACTTTGCGCTAAATGATCATGTATTGAGAGTATGGCTTCGAGTTTTATTGAAACGCCCTGCTGCTATAGGCGTCGAAGCCCGCTGCCATGCTCTCGTCAGCTCCGCAACAGCTTGACTACTAGTAAACTCCCAGACCTTAGAGACACAACCGGCTCCTGGCGTGCCACAAGACAGCACAGATGGGGTAATGCTCGATATCAAATCCGGGGACCGTAGGGCAGCTACAAGTACCGGGCTGGAATGGAGATATGCTAGGCTCTTGATACGCTCATGGCAGCCAATCTGAGGGCGGTTGATGCGGCCTTATCAACGAGAGCATGCCTCCCTTATCAAAGACTCTGGGGCCCCGGCGCACTAACCAGAGGAGCAACATCCTTGGCCGACCGATGAGCGGCGATATAGGGCCTGCATACCCGTTTGTCCCGACATGGCGGGATAGCGGGGGTGTCTGATGCGCATCACAGGCTCTATTTACTGCTGGCGTTGAGAGCTACTACGTAGGAGAGCTATCTTCCGCTTGACCTCGGTTCCCTTTGGTGCTGGATATCCGAGCCATCCCCGAGTCCCCTCAGCTGGGAGGGAGTTGGATTTAAGTGGTGGCTCAAAGCCTAGCGAGTTACATAACATCTTCCTTCTGAGTCGCCAGGAGAGTTCACCAGGTGGAACCCCATCCACAGTTGTTCCCTGCTCCCAATGGAAGTCAGCCAGAGAAAAAGCCTTCTTCCGCGCGCTTGGTACAGTCCCTCAGCAGGTCCCTCCTCTCCTGGTTGGGTACTAATTACGGTAAGTAGTACGGTTTTTCTTTATTTTAAACTCAGGTTCTGGACGGGATCCTGGGCTCATGGAAGTACCGTACCGCTTACCCACCGAACTTTGGTTGCTTCGCATCCATTCCAATTGCATCAACGCCGCAATCGGGCCTCTCCCAATTCCAAATATTGCTTCCTCCGCCACAAACTCTCCCTTGTCATCGCTCGTCGTACTTTCTCATCGCCCTTTGCCGTCATCGCCGCCGTCGTCGTCTGCTGTCTACCGTAAATACCTACTAGTAGTCTACCTATACTGTCTCCGCCTTCTACCTATTAGTACTTACTCGACTTCCATGAGTGATTACCAAGCACTCAACCCCGGGACGGATTAAGCAAGCGCTGGACTAACAAAAGAAGCAACTGTTTCTCTTCGACTACGAACTGTCGGCGTCCAACCACAGCGTCTTTATATCTCCGGCTGCCCCGTTCCCTTGGTTCCTTGGTCCCCCACAGTTGGCCGTGTGGGCCTGTCCGACTCTCGCCATACCATCTTACCGGAACCTCATCCTTTCCACCGTCTATCTCACTCTGACGGCTCCGCCACCTCGCCTGGTTACATCTACTCTCATCTGTGAATCTGCTTACGGCGCCCAGACACCGGCATCATGGAGGAGCCGCAACTGGACGCTGCGGCCCAGTCCGGCTCGTCGGCCTCCAACCCGGGGACAACACGGAAGAAGTCGCGCAGAGGTGTCGACCCTGCCAGCCAGAAGCGCCGATGCGTGAGCACGGCCTGCATCGCGTGCCGTAGGCGCAAGTCGAAATGCGATGGAGCTCTTCCCAGTTGTGCCGCCTGCGCCAGCGTTTACGGAACCGAGTGCATCTATGATCCAAATTCGGATCATCGCCGGAAGGGCGTCTACCGTGAAAAGGTGGACAGTATGAAAGCTCGTAACTCGACCTTGCAGATTCTCATCGAGGCTATCCTGAATGCCGAAGATGATGAGGTGCCAAGCATCGTTCACCGGATTCGCACTTGTAATAGTCTCGACAGCGTGGCCGAAGAGATACTCAAGCAGCAGCAACAACAAGAGGATGGCCAGCCACAGAATCAGCTGGGCAACGATGACTCGAGTGATTTGTATCAATCCAGTGACCAGTTTACTACCGATCAGCCTGTGCAAGGTGAGAGGGATCTGGCTCGAAAGATGGGCGAACTTAGACTCGAGAACGGCAATGTCCGATTCATCGGTGGCACATCTCACCTCATCTATCTGGGCGACCCGAACCACGAAGGAGAAACCGACCCAGGCCCTGAACAGTACATCACCGGAGAGGATCCCATCACATCTTGGACCCGTGTCACCCCAGATGCTCAGCTCATTACTCACCTGATTAATATGTACTTCAACTGGCACTATCCGTACTTTACCACCCTCTCAAAGACTATGTTTTTCCAGGACTTCATGAAGGGCAAGGCCGGTCTGGGGCGAGGCACCGCGTACTGCTCGTCGTTGCTCGTCAACGCTATGCTCGCTTTAGGGTGCCATTTCACAAGCGTCGCTGGCGCCTATGGGACCCCAGGGGATAACAGGACAAAGGGCGACCACTTCTTCGCCGAGGCAAAGCGCCTGATCATCGAGAACGACGAGTACGAGAAGCCGCGCTTGGTCACCGTGCAAGCACTGGCTCTCATGTCGGTGCGAGAAGCTGGCTGCGCCCGCGAAGCAAAGGGCTGGGTCTATAGCGGTATGAGCTTCCGAATGGCAGAAGATATCGGCTTGAACCTCGATGTGGGCCAGCTCGACAAGGAACGAATGAGCGACTACGAGATTGATGCTAGGAGGATAACCTTTTGGGGCTGCTACTTGTTTGATAAATGCTGGTCAAACTACCTCGGTAGACTCCCGCAGATCCCCAAGAGCTCTTTCAATGTCTCCAAATTCGACGTCTTCCCGGACGAAGATGCCGAATCGTGGTCACCATATACCGACAGCGGATTCGACCAGTCCTTCAAGCAGCCATCGAGAACCCGCGCAATTGCGCTGCAGCTGTCAAAACTATCCGAAATCAGTGGCGATATACTCGCTTTCTTTTACCACCCCAACGCCATTGGCAGGTCTAGTGGCAAAGCCGTGGAGCTCAAGAAGCTTAGCGACTTGCATCGCCGTCTGGAGGAATGGCGAAAGGAACTGCCCCGGGAGTTTGAGCCCAGGGACGGCCAGTTGCCCAATGTACTCCTCATGCAGTAAGTAAAACGTTTGGTGGCCAGATGATAAAAGACTGACAGTAAATAGCATGTTCTTCCACCTACAATACATCCACCTTTTCCGACCATTTTTGAAATACTCACCTACAGCCTCACCTCTCCCTCCTCATGTTTCACCTCGCCGCATCTGCACAGCAAATGCCGGCGCTATTTCAAAGCTGCTGCGCTTATATAAGAAGCTCTGGAATCTTCGCCAGATTTGCAATATCGCAGTTTATATGGTACATAGTGCGTGCACAATCCATCTGCTGAATCTGCCCGAGAAGACGGCCAGAAGGGATATCACACATGGAGTGAAGCACCTTGAAGAGATTGCAGAAGACTGGCTTTGTGCTAGACGAACTTTGAGCATTCTCAGCGTTCTCGCCCGGAAGTGGAATTGCGAATTGCCCGAGGATGCGGCGTTTGTCCTGCAACGAGCGGATGAAAAGTATGGAACCTATAGCACATCCGATGTCCCCTCGCCCCATTCGAATATGACGCCCTCGCCCCTTTCTGATGGTGGTCTGGGCCTCAACTCAGGAGGCGAGTACAGCCCCTTGACTCGGTACAGTCGAACGCAACTTGGTCGACCAATGCAGCAGCTTCAGCAACCGCAACCACCGCAACGATCTGTGGCAGATCCTGTCACAACAGGCGCGCAAGTCCCGGCTTCCGCCCTTGGCCAACAGCAAGGCATCCCGGTGAGCGGATCCAACATGGGTTACGGTTCCGAGGCCATGGGTGGATGGGGCCCCGTTCCGGTGACGACAGCGATGCCAGCGTATCAACCTACCTTTGCCCCCGTCAATCGCAACAGCTTACCAAACCCTGGCGGTGCTGGTGTCGCGCCTACCAGCAGCAGGTCGACGTCAGACCGACCGATGAGGATGGATGGCCAAGAATGGTTCCTCAACGACAGTGCGAGATGGCACCAGAGCTTTGAGGCCTGGCAGATGGCCAATAGCGGACAGGACAACTCCATGTTTATGTTTAGCGAGAGCGGTGCCAATCAAGATACGCCGAACACAAATCCAGAGGGTAACGTCAACTTACAGTCTAGTGCTAACGACCCGATGACGGTGTTTGACGGGTTAGGGGCATCCCTTTCAGGAGCTGGGTGGCTGCCGGGGCTGGACTAGGCCGCTGGAGCGCTCGCAATGGCTCACTGTGAACGTAAGCCAAATAAAAGGGTCTCGAAGTCGAAAACTAAGAGTCGTCAAGTTGAAAATGGAATACCCAAGTCGGTTGAGATAGACTAAAAAACATTGTATATTACACGATTCGTCACTGCTTGATGAGAAGACTTGGACGTCCTACAGCCGTTCTGACGAAAGGCTAGTTTTATTTGACGTTTCTGTGAACGACCGAGGCTTACCTGACTCTTCCTGCAAAGGGAGGTAGACAATAAGATGGTTTATTCACATATAGCCACCCAGCGCAGAGGACCTAGACGGTAGGGTTACCATCGGCCCGACTTACCTTTGATAGGGCTATGCCGTTCCGTGATCATTTCGGCAGCGTCAATTTTGTTCAAGTCATGCAGAGTGCCTGTAATTTCAGGCCCTTGATGAAACAGGTCTATATGAACACTGTTATAGCCAAGGTGAGGAAAAGGGACGTCAACAACAAGGCAACGGTACTCGAGCGGAGTTTAGGTTGCGATATACGGCACCTAGTCGAACATGAGCTAGTCGTAGCGAGATTTAGATCAGGATCGTGGAGGTTGCTCAAGACGATGCCACGTGGTGGCGGGGAACAAGGGACACGAATACAGACATATGGTCTTGGAGGGCTCGAAAGGCAACGTCCACCTTGGGTAGGTAGGCGGAGGCGGCGACAGCCACGGAGCTCCAGGAACGGGTGCGGCGCAGAAAGTCAGGCCAACAAGATGAATCATTGCCCATCAAAAGTCCACTCGCGCGTCGTTCAACTGGGGTTTGGCGCGATGTGGTGGACAGGCCCGCAAGGATGTGCGGAGGTGCATGGTGGGAGTGTGGGGAAATCGGCCCGGTGGCCGAAGATGGACTGGCTGTGCCGGCGCCACACCTCGAACATTCCGGTGGTGGGCACGTAATCCTGTTCGAGTATCAGCTTTGGGGGTGATGGAGGACGACAGGAGTTGTCGCGACGAGCTGAGAGCTTGGTTGGGCGACGCCATCTCTGAGCCCATTGTGTTGCCTGTATCCGCGCTTCCGCAACTCGAGTAGCGGGCGGGGGGAAATGCATGTCCAGAGGGCATCCATCGCTCGAGCGGTGCTGCAATGCTATTGGTGCGCGAATGCTACGTTAACGATGGAGACCATGCCGACAGTAGCAGGTTGCACAAGCACTTTGCCCATGATGGATGAGCAGAGCAGGATTTGGCGTCGCGTCTAGATCGAAGAAATCAATCGAGGTGATCGAAAAAAGAAGTTGAGGTGCAGTCCCAGCAGGGAGATTGAAACAAGAGGTGATTAGCTAATTGATGAAGGCGGGCATTGGCCATTGATGCCCCTGGAATGAGACGTTGGGGGAAAGTGCCCCCAACGATGACTTTCAAGGAACTTGGAGGTGCGCGCACCAAAACTTGGGGTTAGCCCGACATCCAGACCCTCCCTCCAGGTTCCAGCCACCCTTGGACTCTCCGACATGCTCATCAGGCTCTTGAAGGCTAAGATGACTCGCTGAAGATCCACCGTCACGAAAATCCGGGGATCGGTAGCGATGGACAAATCCAGAAGAATTGCAACAGCTGCCACACCCTCTTGTGTGCGGACGTGGATGTGCTTGACTCCGCATCACCTTGCACCTTGCCAGCTTCGGGGCGGGATTGGCGACGATGAAACCAACGGGGCGGTGATCCTTAAGCATTCGCGTCCCATCTGGAACAGCGTTCGACGGCACCCGAGTCAATAAGATGCCATGCCAGCAAAGCTCCCCCGAAGCCCGTCAAGACCCTCCCCAGCTCGATCACTGAAGCTCTGGTTAACAAAAAACCGAATCCGAGTATGGGATGATGCCGAACCGCCAGGTCGGCGGCATCGCCCTAGACGCCACTAAGCACAAAGGCCCTGTCTCCTCTACACACAGAACCGAAAACGGCGATGGATGAGTCCATCACCGCGTTGACGGTATCATTGGCCTATCAAAGAGGCAAGGAGCTTTGATTACCGTCACAAAACGCAAGCATTGTACAGCTCCTTTCCTGGAAAGGAATCAACTGACGCCATGAGGTTACGGAAACCAGCTCTCAAGTCTCCACCGGGTCCAGTCGTCGAGCAGTTCAAGACGTGATCCCTGAGAAGGCTGCCACCCTTTTATCAACTCAATGGTTGTCGCAACGGCTTTTCCGGCTTCAATTCCTTTGAGGAACCAAAGTCTGACATTGCAGTTCATCTTGACCCGCATGAAAGCGAACGCCTCTCGACCAAGATCCCAGGTCAAGCGCCGTCTAGTTCGGAACAACAACCGACAACGTTTATTTGTTGGTGCGAGTGGCACCCATGTCTAAATCCTCCACCTCTTACCACTCTCCACATCTGCCCATCAACCCACACTCGGCGGGACCCTCGCTCCCAACCTTGTGAACTAGTCACGGTCACCACTTCTCCGTACGGAGAAATAAGCGATCCATTTGGCATTCGGCAGCTTGGGCCCTCTGGGGCCCTCCGGGGCTCTCTGGGCTAGCAATTGCGCTTCCCCGTTCCCTATAGGCCTAGTCCTGGCACCGCCCGACACTTCGGTCACGAGCCGCGGCATAGGGTTCTCCAGAAAAAAAGACGCCCGCCTTTCTCCTCTCTCCTCTCCTGCCGTCGTCTAATTCCTATGAACCATTGACGCTGACATTTGACGTTGAGCCACCGAGCCTGTGGTTCTTCTCACCTCTCCGGCTGTTGATGATCTCAAAATCTTGAAAGAGCGTATAGGCAATATCTGGGGTACAAAACAATTCAGCAGTCCCTGCGAGATTCGCATCGTCAGTCTTCTGATATGACCTGACAAAGTACTCAATCAGCACGAGTGTTCAAACAGCTCAACATTGATACAAAAGCTTCACCCTACATTTCACCGCGAAAACAAAACCCGCCACTGGAGTGCGGCAACGAGGACGATCTGCCTCGAAACGGTCTTGAGCGCAACACAGGTTAGGAATCTTTGCGCACTCAGCAACACCTGCGAAACTCCAACTCTCTGGTGATCGACAACTTGTCCAGTGGCTACAAGGCACTTAGAACCCTCTTGCCGGTCAGGGTAAGTTGAGATCTCTTAGTCTCATTCTGCACCGGCTCTTTGCCAGTGCTGCTCACGTCTTCCACCCGCATACTGTCTCGGCGCACTCACATCTCAGTGCAAGCATGGTGCTTCAACGCTGGCTCAAGGCGCGTTTGATTTACCGCTGCCTCTACACCATGAGGGTGTCCAATGCCGTGTTAATCAATCCAACGGTCCCCGCTTTCACAAAACCTCCCCCCCCCCCCCTCGACGCGCACCACTTTTTTACTTAACACTTTTGGACCTCCCCTTAATCCCTCTCTCCTTTCTCTTTTCCTCATCTCCCCCTTCCCCCTCAACCTCCCCCCC
>JADBHU010000482.1:0-12779 GCA_017140155.1 Fusarium devonianum | reverse complement strand
CATTAAGGGATGCAAGGGGAATGGCGGCGAGAAAAGCAGAGCAGCAGCTGACAGACAGCGAACTCAAGGCTTCAAGCAATAGGCTCACGCGGCTCAAGGGTGCCGCGCTAGGCCAAAGTACGGGTATTGAAGCGGGATGTGGGAGAGGAGCTCTTTACTTAACTTGTTACAGTACAGTGAAATTGTTAGCCCATCACTGCCAGTTTCGAGGTGGCTTTTTGCAAAGCCAGGTATCATGCTGAATGACGGCTATTGGACGCGCCCTTGCTCGCCGTGTTCTCATTGCCACCCGTAGATCCAAACGGGCAGAACCTAAAGTGGAGGCTNNNGGCGGCCGTCCACTCAGCTCGAGGTTGTTTGGGGGGCTTCCCCAGACTTATCAAATAGCCCAAGCCTCCGCACGGCCAAGGACCTGACCTCCCCGCGACACTCAGTGGCTTGGCATTGCAAAGGAATTAGATGGCGCTCCGGTCTGGAACTGGTCCGCTCGCGGCTCGCCACAACCCCAGACGCCTCCTCAGAGTTTTCCGAGGCCGGACTCGATCTCTCGAGCCGCGACCGCAGGGTCAATCCCGGAACTCTGCACCCTGAGGGATCTGCGCCAACCCCAGGCTAGAGACATCAATGGTTCTTCAGCAGCGAGGGGCAGCTTGTTAGGCGCTGAAAAAGGAAATGATTGAGGCGCCCGTGAGCGGTTGATTTGGGTTTTCCATGTGAAAGATTGTTTGGAAGTTCAGGGTGCATTTCGCTCCGTGACCGCTTTATTTATTCTTCTCATCCACGACCAAGGCCACTTATTCAGCAACTACCCCAAGTTCGCGTTGTTTTCCTTCCCTGGGCTCCATGAAAGCTTCTCAATAGTTCAAGCATCCAGTAAGGTAGCGGGACGCAAGAGGAAGAGGCGTTGCCTTGTCGCGACGTACATGACCAATATACGAAGCCATAGATCCCACCCGGTGTCGATTGATGTGTTTGATTCGACAGCCGCCATGCTTCCTTCACCGACTACTCGCGGTCCGACTCGTTCCAAAAACCGTTTGCAGGGCTTGAGAGAAGCAGTCAAGCAGAAAGCCACGTCAATGACTCGGTACACTGGCCGGTGAACCTTATCGCCACGGTAAATTCGAGTGGAAGGTATGCTGGCAGCGCGACAGCATTGCGAAAGACTTGTCTTCGATTAATAAAATCAATACGTGACTCGTGGTAGAGCGCAGGCTGATCGTTGGTTGGCTTCAAACTCTGTTAACCAACCCTGCCTAGTCGACGCTACTATGAACGCCGAGTTCCGTGCACGCATCCGATTTGAGTTACCGATTGGTTTCGTGCGGCACTTATTCTAAAGTTTTCTTTTGTATGATTGCCGAGAGCGATAAACGACAGATTTCGTAAGAGTCAAGCTAAAAATGTTATCTTGACTCAACATCAGGTGCTAGTTTCGCTATGTCATATAGGTGTAGTACAGTATAGACATTGTTCAATAGAGAGAGCAAAGCTACCTAGGTCAACCGGGTACCAGGACAGCCTCATTCTGACTGAGTTACTTAGATTGCTATGATTAGGCCAAAGGCTCATCGAGTCGTTAATGTGTTAAAGGCCAATAAATAAAATGGCAGAAGCACAGAAGTTATGACTGAGCTTTCAGTTGCCGCTCTTCTTAGGCAACCTGGCAAGTCCGTGGTTTGAATGAGCATTTTCAAGATATTGTATCCTTGGGGAATGTATCTGTTTAACAAAGAAACCGCCTCAATGGCTCGCTCTTGTTGCAAGGAAGACTAGACTAAAGGTACTTTTTCGAGGACTAGAGCCGTGATCTGAAGATAACTAAGATAAGTGTCATACTAGGGGTAACTAGTTTGTAGATTTGTTCCAGACCCTATATGGATCTGACCACAGGGGTCGGGGCCTTTCTGAACTGCGTTTGTTTATTGGAAATTCTCTGGTGAGTGGGACATACAGCGACTTATGGATGGGGATGGAGACTGAGCAAAGTAATATGTACAGAACAGATAGGTACTATATATGGAAAAGTCCTGATTGCTACTGAACCTTGCGTTTACTTCCCGAGCTTGAACGCGTGTAAAGACCTGCTCTCATATGTGGCCAGAGTTTCTCAAGTCCTTCTCAGAGTAGAAGAATTGTTAGATCAGGAGCCTCGCTCTACGAGCCTCAACCTTATCCAACCACCACTTCGCCACCGAGTCATATTGCCCATGAACCAAATTCTTAGTGGCAGTCAGTTCCACCGTGGATGAATTGACCATCCGAGTTTTCGCAGCCGCAGGTGCCGTCGTTGGGGTCCTTGATGCAGGTAGTGCCAACTCCCGACGAAGCTCCGTTGCCGCTGTGGCTGTTAGAACTGCACGTAAAGATTGCCGGGTGCGCGTCCACTTACTTCCAGAAGAAGGTCCAGTAGTCGCCATTGGAGGTTAGTTCACCACCGGTAGGCGCCTCGCACGTGTACGCCTCGCAGTCGCCGTAGGGGGCGCCGTTGTTGGCATCGTACTGGTGGTCGACCTTGAAGACGGCAAAGGTCTGTTGACCCGAGACTCGGGTGTTGTACGCACACTCAGCTGCCTGAATGGCGTGGGAGGTCTTGGAGGCTATTTTGGTGAGTGCGTCAGCGCGTAATCCCAAGGCCTGCGCAAACGCGAGATGTAATTCGGAGACCTACGGGAGCATTTGGGGTGCGAGGGATATTTGCCCTTGGTGTTGCTCTGAGCGGGCTGAAGCGTAGCGCTGACTGCGCCAACGACAGCGAGAAGGGAAGTGAGAGTAGCGAGCGGGAACATGTTGAAAGTATGTAAATGAGTGTATCTTGTTTGGGTGATTGTGCAATTGAAGAGAGCAGAAACAGGTCGTCATCCGGACTTTATATTCCAAAACAAGGCCACTTCCTGTTCCAAAATGAGGCTGTTGTTTGACGACAATCCTCTGTTTCAAGGAGATTAGACCCTTCTTTCGAAACTCAATGAAGTGGGTTCTATCCCCATCCGGACCTGTTTCGATGCCATTGTGGAGCGCAGCTCATCCAGAAATGGCAGTCTCGCCGTCGGAAATACGTGGATATGCCGTGATTGCGCCCTTAAGTGGGCCAAAGCCATGGTCCCAGTCGCGAATAAGTTGGACGAACCTGTCACTTCGTATCGATCCAAGGCACAGGCTGGTCCGAGCATGATGGATCCATCTGGGGTACGAAGCGGGCAACAAGTTACGACTGGTGGAAATATCCGGAGGTGCCGATGACCCGGGAAAGCGTCGGGTTTAGGTCATGTGTTGTCAGTTTCGAAACAGGGGAATGTTTCCTATTAAGAATGCCCCGCCCTTGATCCAACTAGACGTCCGAATCCTATCGATCCACAGCAAAGTAACAAGAGTCAACCCGGCACTGATGCTGATCTATTCCGGCCCTGGTTAATTTGCGTGAAACTATACGATGCATTCTTTTGTTCAGCATACATTGCATTCTAATATGAAACGCCCCCCACAATTCGCCCATGCTCTCGTATCGCCCAACACCGGGATAATCGAAGGATAACGATTGGCAGCAAGCAAAACGCGTATTACATCGGCCGTAAGGGCGGGTGATGGTTGATGTAAATGACGAAATCTGGAAGCATGAGACATGTCGTTGATGCTTTTGAAGATAATACTGAATTATTCACCCTGTTCTTGCTACAGAGCTCAAGAGTAGAAAGCTAGACACTCAACAGTTACGTCGGTCTGATTTTAAACACACAACGTTTGCAAGTTTTTTTTAGCACGCATCTGGAGCACGCATCTGTATTCGCAGGGTTGAAGGGCTTTCTAATATGCGAGTGGTCAGGGTAGCCATCTGAGTTTTAAGCATTCAATATTCTGAGGGGTAGGGAAGCTTGAAATACTGTATATCAATTGTTCTTCTATCACCAGACTTGCGGGTCCTAGCCTGTTTGGTTCGACTCGGTTGAAAGAATCAACACAATCCGAACAAGCCAGACTGTCAACAGGCTGCTGAGTCCTATGCTTACAATCTAGGAAAATATCATTTAAGACGGCCTTTTCACAAACATAGATACTGTGAGAATATGATATTTCATGCCAGGGTTAGTTCCTAAATCAACAATCAGGTTTCATTATGAGACTCTATATTCTACCGCAATGGCTCGCTCTCACTATCTTCCATGGCCTTTATTAATCGGGACGTCCAATGAAGAGAAATCCCCACATCCGTATACTCGCTTCTGTATAGGATCTGCTACTTGACTGATTCAGGCTTTCTACAGTTCGTAACGGAATTCCTGATTCTGCAGATCGGTCAAGTCCAGAAACTCATGATTATCTTCCACTTGATACCCCTCCCCTTGTGCGGCCTTCGCGCTGTCTCTCTTCTTGTTCCGTCAATCGAAAACCCATCTCATTACAAGCAGATCAATCGTGCACAAGAAGTAGATGATGCAGATTGATATCTTGGCAGGCAGGTACCTCGGTCCATCCCGAGCCTGGAATGTGTGCGGCGAGATGATGTTGCCAACCGTGTAGGCGATGGTGCCGATGCAGGCGACGGTGATCTTTTTCGTAGAACCGGCGACGTTGGAGCTTTGCAGTCCAAGAATCGTGGTCCATCCGATGGGAATTCCGCCGGTTGTGTAGTAACCGACTAGTGCTGGAACCTTTTCTGTTGTCGCCATGAGAATGGCGCCAATGACAGCTGGGATATGACCAGCGACGCAAAAGTACAGGCGCTGTCTCGTCTTCATCGCGCCATAGGTCAGGCCAACCAAGGCTACTATCTCCCAGGCGCCGAGAGGCGTGACGAGTAGCAGAGACTCCTCGCTCGTATACCCCATGCCCTTGACCAGAATGTTTCCGAAGCTCGTGGCGATGGAGTTGGGAATGTTGGCTGCGAATATCCAGAAAGCATAGAGCCAGGTCATGCTGTCAGTCAGAGCCTCCCACACCTGACTCCACTTGAACGTTTGAGACCCAATTCCTTGCTCATTGCCTCGGATGCGCTCAAGGTGGAGGGCTTTCTGCTCCTTGCTGAGGAAGCCGGCGACAGCTGGAGAGTCTGGCACGACAAACCAGAAGGTCATTCCTACTACTGCGGTGAGAAGTCCTAGGAACAAGAAGATGATCTGCCAACCCCTAAGCGCAGCATCCGGGTCTCCGCCGACGTGAACGGTAACACCATACGCAAAGTAGCCGCCAAACATCTGCGCACAGCCGCAGACCGAGAACCAGATGCCTACTCGGAACGCCTGCTCCTCCTTGGTGTACCACTGCGACGTGAACAAGACCCAGGCAGGGACAATGGCGGCTTCCAAGACTCCAAGGAAGAAGCGGCATGCCAACAGGCCCGAGTAGTTTGTGCACGCCGCCATGCATGCGAGCGTGCCGCCCCAGAGGGTGATGTTGACAGAGACGTACTTGGCGAGGGGAAACATCTGCAGCAGGCGAATGGTCGGAAACTCAAAGGCCATTTGGCCGAAGAAGAAGATGGAGGCAACCCAGTTGAACTCGTTGCCAACTAGACCGGTGGATTGAATAATGCCAGTGACGCTTGCATAAGAGATTGCCGTCTTGTCGATGTAATGCAGGAAATAAACAATACATAGGAGAGGCATAATATGCATGTCAATATGTCGAAGCAGTTGCTTGCTGGCTTGGGAGTCGAGCGTATGGCTCAATGCCCCCGTCTCATTCAGCAGCTCGAGGGCCGCGTCTGCTCCTGTCTTCTGCACAGGCTGTTTCCCCTTTTCGACGGCGGGCATATCGACAGATTCGCTGTTGGCCGCGGCGGTTGGAGCAGATTTCTCTGATCTCTGCGCGGTGAGCTCATGCTCGGCTTGGCCTGTAGTAGCGGCCATGTCCGGTTCCTAGTAATGTTCTGACTGCAGTTAAGAAAAACCTTAAGATCCAAGTTTTCAAGGCCTGGCTTCTTCTTATATCACATCGACTATCACGCGTTTTTGACTGAACGGGTCTTGTCCAACAGGATGGAGTCTTAATCAAAAGATTATCGTTCCAGCTTCCCAACGTGGGATAGGACTCCACCGAAACCTCAGCTTCGGGCCATAAAATGCCATTTTCAGTCTGTGATTCTAGCACGTCACCAGTAACCATAATGATGCCAATAAGAAAAGACCGGGGTTCTTTATGATTTTGCATGGCTATTTCACGGCTTTAAATCGGGTATAGCAAAGTGCAAGGGCAGTAGAGCCCATTTTGCTACTTTACAGGTGCATTGCGGATCACGCAATAGTAAGTCGTGATACTGTTGATGACGGGCCAGGCCCGAACGGACGGACCTAGACAAGCGTCACAGTGAGTTCTCAACATCCCACTGATAGAGTCAGCCCTCAAGGACAACGCTGCTTAATGCAATCCAGAACTTATCTTCTTTCCCTGCTTGAATCTAGAGGAAAATCCGTCTACTGTTGTTGGAATGCCCAGCTCCTGTAGCTTTTGGATTTCCAAAAGCTCAGGTTGCCTCAGGAGCTGCGTTCTTAGAGACAACGCCTTTGTAGTGGCGACGAGAATTGTGGTCTTCTAGCATCGAGCCTTTCGAGGCTGTAACAGCCTGTGCACAGTGAATATTTACAGGCTTTCAAAAGACTTGAACATGTTGCGTTTTATCCCGTGAAAAATCAGAGACTTCGTACATTATAAGTATATGGCGAAATCGCGACACCATTTTCTGCCATCTTCAGTTCCTCGTAAGACAACCTGTTTGGGGTTTGAAAGATATCACAGCTTACTCAATTCGGCAGCATCACGAATGTCAAAGTGGCCACTTCCAGACTGAGTGTAAATACTCTGATAAGGAGTCATTGGCCTGCGTCCAGGGAAGCCGCAGCCTTGTAGTACATCTTATTTACCGTTTAGCCCGTCGTCAACACAACTGCCTTAACCTTATCTCCGTAACCTTATCTCAAATGGTGGATGCAATCGTTATCCGACGACTTCAATGTAGGGTAGGGGGCTAAATCGGGAACCCCAGCACGTGCGTTAAATGAAGAGGGCTCTGAAGCATGGAAGTGCGCCTTACCCGTGGGCCAAGCATTGGGGCGCATTGCCCCTTGCCACGAAGGATTCTATTATTGGGGCACAGTATGGATCGCGTTTTAAAGCTCCCGTCAGGCCCCTCCACCCTTGTTCTGAGACCTCGGTTCTCCCCTTGAAGTAGCGGCATTTGGGTTCAAGTACTTTGTTCGTCTTTGGGCCGGAGTGTTTAGACTGCCATCGCCGTGCTCTACATGCACTCAGTGAATCCTCGAAGCCTCATGTAGCTTACGGCCCCCAATTGTTAATTTCGGAACAGGAAGAAGCGGGCCTCGGGCTGCGTATCGTTGACCCTGACTGGGCAGCCCACTGCGCCTAAAATCTCACCTGCAGCTGCTAAGACCCAGCCTTCCACCTGATGGAGCTTTAGCTGGCCCAAGATGAAACGGACCGGCCCTGCAGCCCAATTTCCTCGCTCATCCTGTTTGATGAGCCTTATTTGATCAGTCTTGCACTCTTTTCTTGCGATTGCTCTCTCCTCAATCTTGCGGTTGGGCGCTTCAGTTCCAGAGCTGACCCAGTCACAAGTGACTGTCCTACACAAGTCAACCCGATTCGATCGATCCATTCTTACACCAATGCATTCGCTTCTGACCTTTGCCGCCTTGCTGGCCGGCTTGGCGGTCAAAGTGCGCTGTGATAGTCGATTCGTCACGCCTGGAGGAGCCGGAGCTTCGGGGGGTTGGCGGAACAACCCACAGCTGGAGGTTGGCGATAGCATGAACGTGGAGTGGGAGACTGATATGGAAATGACAAATCTGCTTCTGTGGCAGGACTATCCTGGTGCAGGCGACGGAAACGCCTGGTTTGTCAACCTCAAAGGTGAGAGAGACGCGTTGTTTCAGCTACGCGATGGATCACCACTGACTCGTTGGCGATGTTTAGAAAACACCACCTCAACCAGCTACATCTGGGAGGCCAACTTCAACGGCTTCACGACCGATACCGACGATGGCAACGATGCTGTATTCCACTACGCACTATTCGAATCTGGAACCAATAACGTTGTCGCCAACTCGCAAGCATTCAACATTAGCGTACCAAAGGAAGATTCAACAACAACAACGACGACGGCTGCGACATCGATAACTGAGAAACCGAGTCCCACACCGACAAGTAGCAAAACTGCCGAGTCGACTACCACCGATGCCGGGTCGGAGACAAGCTCAGCCTCCTCTGACGACTCGGGCCTATCTACCGGAGCGGTTGCTGGAGTTGCTGTTGGAGCCACGATCGGCGGCATTGCCGTTCTCGCTGGCGCTGGGTTCCTGCTTTGGAAGCACTTCCGCAAGGGAGATGCAAATGGAACATATGCTCCAGCTGCACCCAATGAGTCCAACGGGGCATACAGTCCGACGTCTCCCCCCCAAGGTGTCCATGAAATTCAAGAGCACTACAAGCCCCCCGTTGAGATGGCCGGTCAGCCATGGGTTCATCCTCCGCAAGGCAGTGCGCAGGGACCTGGCGGGTTGCACGAAGCACCTTAGCCAGTGTCTCTTGTACTGATGTTGGGGATGAGCATGTCTCTGGGGGGCCCAGCGGGTGCCTGGGTTTGTTTGGCATAGGTGTAACCTCGAGTTGACTGGAAATGTCGGAGTTTCCTTGTATTGAACTAGCTATTTAAGATACATAGACATAAAACTGTAATTACGACCTATATAGCAACTTGGCATGGCTTAATGATTGTGTTTAAGGACGCTAACATACTCTGGCCTCCATGGCCGCGAACTTGAAGGACAGTAATTACACTGAATCATGTGAATCTCTCTCTACCACCTCCTAAGGAGCAGCAAGAGATCACACATACGGATGCTTTCAAATGGATGACCAAACCCTTACAAACGAGAACTGCGAGCACCCAAAGCCCCCCCCGTAGACTCGTCTTGTTCACCTAGAAGATCGCGAGCTAGAGCTCGTCCGGCAGCACGACCCGAAAAGATACATCCTCCAACAAAAGTGCCCTCGAGTGAATTATACCCATGAACACCACCGCCACCAAATCCCGCAGCTTCACCAGCGGCGTAGAGACCTGGGAAGGGGGTTCCATCTGCCCTCATAACGTTACTGTCCAGGTTTGTCTCAATGCCTCCCAGAGTCTTGCGTGTGAGCAAGTTCATCCGAACTGCGATCAAAGGGCCGTGAGCCTTGTCTAGAAGCTTGTGAGGCGGAGCAACGCGGCTTCTTCTATCGGGCCAATAGGCCCTTGCGTTGTGGATGAGCATTGCTTGGCCGTCTTTGGTGTAAGGATTGTCCATTTGAGCGTCGCGCCCATCGACGGTTTCTCGAATGGCTTCGTAGTCAAGCACTGGGCCGCCCCGCTCCTTGGCAAGTTCATTCATGCCCACAACCAGCTCCTCAAGGTTTTCGCGGACAATAAAGTCTTTTCCGTGCTTTTGAAAGTTCTGTACGGGAACGGTGCCTTTCTTGCCAAATACTCTGGTGAGCAGCATCCAAATGCTCTTGCCTGTAATGTCTGGGTTCTGCTCTGATCCGGAGAGTGCAAACTCGCGTGCAATGATGGACTGGGTTAAGATGAACCAAGTGTAATCGTAGCCAGTGTTGCAGATGTATTTGAGGGTTGCCATGGTGTCTGAGCCTGGGTAGAGGAACGGCGGCAGCCGCTTGCCAGTTGCGTCGAGCCAGAGGGAAGATGGAGCGGGAAGGACTCGGATGCCATGGTCTGGCCAGATTGGGTTCCAGTTCTGCACTCCTTCAGTGTAATGCCACATCCGATCGCGGTTGATAACATGAGCTCCAGCTGTCTCGGCGATCCCAATCATCCTCCCATCAACATGCGCAGGCACGCCGACCGCAAAGGTTTCCGGAACCTTCGGACCCAGTCTGTCAATAGGCCAAGCGGCCTTGACTGCGTCAACGTTGCCCCCGATGCCGCCCGAGGAGACGATGACCGCAGAGCCGTAGATTTCAAAAGTGCCCTTCTCAACCCGAGATGACTTGATACCTCGGGCCGAATCATCGTCTTCCAAGACGCGGCCCTTGACTCCGACCGCTCGCCCCGACTCATCGACGATCAACTCGTCAACGACATGCCTGAACTTGAACTTGACGATCCCCTTCTCCGCGGCCTTCTTCACCGGCTCTGCAAACACTCTGACGACTTCGGGCCCGGTTCCCCAGCTGAGGTGAAACCGCGGAACAGAGTTGCCGTGTCCATGAGCTGTTCCATCGCCGCGTTCCGCCCAGCCCACGTTGAACAGGAACCCCAGTCCGCGGTCTTTGACGTAGCGCTCCATCCCGTCGGCCGCAAAGTCGACAAAGGCCTTGGCCCACTGCCGCGGCCAGTGGTCGTCGTCCTCGCGATCGAAGCGGGCGGATCCCATCCAGTCTCTCATCGCCAGCTCGCGCGAGTCTCGGATCCCCATCCTGCGCTGCTCGGTCGAGTTGACCATGAAGATGCCCCCGAGCGACCAGAACGCCTGCCCGCCGAGATTCTTCTCATTTTCCTGGTCGAGCAGCAGCACGGGGATCTGACGATCGGCGAGCTCGAGTGCTGCTACCAGCCCGGCGAGCCCGGCGCCGACGATGACGACCGGCTGCTTCTCCTGCGTCTGATGAGTATTTGCTGAGGCCATTGTTGTTGATGATGGTGAAGTGAAACTTGGCTGGACAAGTGAGACTTGGCTGGCATGCGGATGCCGCGGAGGGCGGAGGGCGGACGCGCGGGGTCTCTAAACCAACGTCAACAAGTGCCGAGGCTGCTCACTTACAAGGATGTCATGGAGGACAGTGCATAAATGATTATTCGCCAATGACCACTTGGAGAAGTCAGATTCTGTCAACGTGAGCCAAGCAATGCGAATAACTTGGATGTAATATAGATATGGATTATCGTGGCGCGCCGGTACCATTTTCTGGCGAAACTTCTACTGCCTTGGACTCTCGAATAATGTGTTTGAATTACTGAAAGCCAACGCTAGAGTTGTCGCATCCAAACAACGTCTAGTGGCTGAATTATAACGTGTCCTACATGTCCCTTATGCTGCTAATCCTTCTTGGCCGCATCCACTTTGATTTTCTTCTCCTCCTCTGAAAGTTTCTCATACTCGGCAACATTCTCATCCCATAGACGCACGCACTCTTGGTTCCAGTTGCAATCCTCGACCTGCCCGTACGCGGGATGGCTGTAGCGAGGATGGCGGCTCGGCCAGTTGGAGGCGTGGTAGTGATGCTTGACCAGGGCTCCGCGCGAGTCGTGGTTCCCCGAGTCAGAGTGGCCTTGGCCGGCGCAGAAAGCTTCGACATCTAGGACCAGAACGCGGCCGACGATCTTGGATTCATCCATGTTGTGGAACATATCCCATGTGACTTTGGGTCCAGATGATCTCTGGTTCATCTGCTCCAGCAGAGCCGTCGTAAAAGCTGAAGGCCCGGTGCCGCTGATGACCTGGTCGAAATCCAGCTCCACGTCGCCGAGGGCAACGCCTTGCTTCTTAGCAACGCCTTTGAGCCAGGCCATGATATTCTCGATCAGCCGAAGCATGACTGGCTGATGAGGTTTTGAGATGATGGTCCATTGGCAGAAGGACCGTGACTTCTTGCCAAGGATGGGGTGGTCGCCAAACTCAGGCTGGTCAATCTCGACACCAACAATCATATCGATGTCTTCCTCATTGTACCGCTCAGGGATGAAACGATGAACGGGTCTTAGGGCTTCCACGTCAATGTCCGCGTAGACTCCACCTTGCGCATACATAACCATGTACCGCAAGAGATCAGCCTTGATGATGGGCATGTTGATGCTGCGGTAGAACTTGACGATATCAGGACGATTGAGCCCATTGGGGCCAGGCCCGAAGTGCTCCTCCACGAACGACATCTCATTTGCGTCGGTCAATACTTCGTAGCGCATGCCTGGATTCTTCGACAGCCACGTTTTCGAATTGACAGACTCGCGATCCTCAAAATTGAGGGGATCGACCTTCCATGTCTGCCAGATCTTCTGCGGGAATGTGCTGCCCCGGCCGTGAGGTTTTGTATATTCCTTCTCGGGCCACATCATCTCGAACGGGCTGGGAATGGCATAGAAGATGTCGAAGTTGAGGATAATGAAGAGGATGAAGACGCAGCCAAGGTAGAGCGGCAGGCACCTTTGCATCTGCGCCGGCACCTTGTTCCTGAACTTGGCGGTCGAGGCTGCCAGGGTTGGCGAACCCAACGGCGTGCCCATCTTTTCGGCGTCGCGATGGCTGCTGTAACTGTTGCTGTGCGTCTTGGCAACTGTCCACTCAGAGGTAGGGGGAGGAATGCGGAGGCTGGCTGGGATGTTGCGTCGAGGGCCACTCGCCATAACCAAAGGCCAGCTCACATGAACGAACGAGAGTCCTCAAGACTGAAGAGACGGATTGAGGACCTGGGGTTCACCCTCGGATATCGCGTGACCTCTTCAAAGTTCAGGTGTAAATGCTGTTGATAAGCCGGGTCTAAAATGTTCAGCCTCGTTCTTTGGAAAACGGATGAAAGCCAAGAGAACCGTTGTTCAACCAACGGGCTGCCTTATCAATAACCATCCGTCCAACGGGAGCGAGACTGATTTTGAAACCGCCACGGAACATCGTGTCACAGCGGGGGGATTAATGGATTAGAAACTTGGCCCATGTGATAGCTGCAGTCTCGGCAGGGGGGGGGGGGGGAGACCTTAGTTCATGTGGGTGCTTTCTAGAATGGCGCCTTTTCTGTACCTTGCATATCGTGGACGTGGGTGTGTGTCTGGGTGTGCC
>JADBHU010000481.1:0-31496 GCA_017140155.1 Fusarium devonianum | reverse complement strand
AGGAGCGGGAGGCTGAACAGGAGCGGCGGGAACATCGGTCATCTCTTGGTCTTGCCCTTTTCCGCTGTCGCCGTTTGCTTGGCTTTCCGCGGCCGGAGTTGCTTCGCCCTCTTCGCCATCTTCGCCTTCATCACCGTCTTCACCATCGTCGTCGTCGTCCTCATCGTCATCGTCAGCATCAGCCATCGGGCTATCCTGATTGGCAGAGTCCTCGCGTTCTTGTTTGATGGCCTCGTCAAAGTTAGCAGTACTCTCAACATAAACATGGCATGTAGCCTTACAGCTTCCGCAGGGTTCTCGGGCTTGGCTGGCCCAGCCGGCGCGGCACCGTTTGCTTCTCCGGGAGGTGCTGTTGTGGCTGCCGGTGCTCCAGCCTCGGGAGGAGGGTTTCTGTTCTTCTTCTTGCCCCTGCCAGGACCAGCCTTGGCCTTTCTCTTAGGCGGCGGTGGCCTTCGTCTATTAGGTGCTGGCGCAGCGACGGCTGGCTCTCCGCCATGCGCAGGCGCAGGCTCAATTCTTGTTGAAATGATCTCGCCCCGGATCTGCTGTCCATCCGACAGGGTGACTTCCTCCGTGTAAGGGTTGCCGGCAGCGTCAGTCCTCCTAACCGTCGCTTTGGTAACCGTTGGTCCCTGAACCCTATCCTCGATCGTCCGACTGGCAATTGTCACGGTGTTTTTGCGTCGCTTCGCCAGATGAGATATAGCTTGAGCCTCGACGTTGCGCGGCATCTGCTTCCAGACCTTGACGGTGAATCCCTTGACACTCGTGTCCTCCTCTTTCTTCTCAGGCTTGTCGAGGACAGCATCGACATCGACATCCTCCTCCTCGGCCGGGGCGGGGCGCTTGTACAGTCTTCCGGACCGCGCGGCGGCGAGCAATTCCTGGCTGTGCGCCGGCAGGAGGTTGGAATCTTTCGGCATGCCGTGAATAAGGTCGAGAGACCAGATGTCGTTCTGCTGAGGCTGTTCCTGCTGCTGCGGCGGCGAGACGTGTATGTTTTCTTGGCGCCATGATCGCACGGGGAGACCTTCTCACAGTCAGTATATGCCACAGTCGGCTATTGATGTTGTCGTACCTTCGAAGTCGTCGTGTTCGGCGTATCCAGAACGATTGGCGCGTCGCGTCTATCCACGTTAGTTTGAGGTTGGCGTAGGCCAATCCTTATTGACTCACCCCTGGAGCCATGATGGCCGGTATCCGAGCGCAAAGTCTCGCACAATCAATAGAGATGTAGCGACTTCGTGTCTTGTCTTTCGTTGGGCTTGCGGGGCAACGCCAGGGAATGTCGCTATCGAGGTTCTACTTGTACAAGGCTGAGCCAGGCTAAGCTCTGTCGCGAGTCGCGATGCCCTTCGAACAACCGGGTAGCCAATTACAAGCGAGTGTGAGATGCTGACGTAACGCACCACACCTCCGATCCCAGAGATTTCAAGATGCGACCAGCCGACATCAAAGGAAGATAAGAGTTTTGATATTTTATGCAACTCAATGGTAGACATTGGGAGAGTCTAAATGTCGGATTTCGAGGTGTAGTTCTTAGTTCATGCTGCTTGACGCTCAGTTATGGTGATGTAGCTAAGGTATGCACCATGTGGTGTTCATCAAGTTCCAGCAAACACCGCAGGTCATCGCAAAACAGGGCCAGTCAGCTTGAAGACAGGAGATTCCGACTTGGGCTGATAGTAAGACTCGCTCTCTCTCTAGTGTCTCAACCTTATTATACCCTCTCCATCCAGCGCAGCCCTGGCGTGAGCAGGCTCAAAATCTCCGCGCCTGGTATCCGATAGATATACATAACCCCATAAATCCTACTGTACAGTCGCTTCATCCGTCTTTCCCGTTTCTAGCTCGTAGAGGCAATCGTTCTGGTACGGCCGAATTCAATCGTAACTGGGCGCAAATGTCAGCAGTGCTCGATGGGCTTCAATCTTGAGTTCCGCTTACCCCTGCTCCTTTTGCCTTACAACGCCTCCGCGGTTGCCCTTCTGCTTGCCCTGATCAAGGTGTCAGCATACTGAAAGCTGAGTTGAACGAGTCGTGCACTTACCGAGATGCCTCCCTCAATCACTAACCGGTCCAGCTGGTAGAACTGGCTGACAACTGTTTGGCGCTGATCTGCCATTAGTTTTTGGACCCTGGGCATAGTGTTCACAAGTTGCTAGACGCACCTTCAGGCCCTGAAGCTCCTGCAATCCCTTCTGAACAAGCTCCTGCACCTTTCGGGGATCCTGCTCCGACTGATGCTCTCGGAACGCATCTCTCGTTCGTCGCTTCGCGTACTCGCGGAAGTTGTAGGCGGAGAACTGTTCGCCTTGCCGTAATAATTGGCGGTACTGCAGCGCATATCGTTGTTAGCCGTTGGCGAGTCCCTAATCGCTGAACGGCCAGCGAAGCGGAACACCAGCTATCCCTGCACAGGCTGGAATAGTCGGCGCGACGCCGAAGCTCCAGCGCATGAAGATTGAAGAACCAGGTGTACTTACGAGTGATCGTACTTGTTGCGGCATCTCGCCTTTCAGGGTACCAACGACGGACATTCTTTGGGTGGGTTGTTGCTTGTTAGGACCAGCAAAAAAGGGTCGCGACGGGCTTTTGAGTGCCGATGATGCAAGACATTTTGGAGATGCGAGCTCGGTGTTAGTCGGGGCGGGGCGGAGAATTTGCCGCTCCGGCCGGTCTTGCCGGTCGAGGGCGCTGTCTCATATTCACACGGTACATGTCGCCCAGTGATAGGTGCTATTGCACAGTGCTGATCACATATATTGCATATCGGCCCTGCGTCCGGATCGGCTTTAATGCGTCTTCTTGAATATAGGAACTTGAATTCGGCGAGGCTATATTGAGAAACTCTGCAGTCTCAAAAGTGCGGAAGGAGAGCTTGTGGCATAGCTACGGTCGAGTCACTCTGGTGCTATTGCGCCGTAAGCATATCTCAGTTGGCACATACATGCAGTGATCTGAACTGACCGTTGACCCTGTTACGGTCGGTGAAGCAAACCGATGTAGTCTTAGTTACATATGCAATCCTGTTCCCAATAATTTAAAACAAACCATCCATAAGGACTCAAGAAAGACAGGTTAAACAACGCTGGTAACCTCAACGACGTTGACAGATGCTGGGCACTGGTCCAAATTGAGAACTGAGGATGCGAATTCGAAAGAAGAGAGGAAGAAAAATAGATGGATCTATTCTATCAACCCAGAATATTATAAAAACCACTTGTTTAGTACTTGAGGAAGTCGGGGTCGCTAACCTAGGTCTATCATCCAGTGCGTTGAACGAGCGACGGGCGACCTATACTTATCTTCACCAGCTCTGCGAAGTGCAACTCGCCGTTCGTAAAATATTCATCGGACCTTTAATTACTAGGTTCTAGATAGGTAGAGAACTGAAGCTTTGTTGAGTAATGAATATTGCTGTAGCACTGCCGTGTCGGAAGACATCCAGCGCCTTGTGAGGCTCAACTTCAAATACATTGCTTGGCTATGAGCCAAATTACACATTATACCATGAAAATCATTGACAGTTTACTGTAAAACTATCAACATATACTGGTTAATCCTATAGTTCCCAGTTGTTGCCTGGATCAACCCATCGAGATCAGATTAATCCACCTTGCGGCACCTTCACTCCCAAGGGCAACTCTTGTCGGCGGTATAAAGTTCCTTTCATGCCTAACCTAAACATAGGCAAAGTTACCAGCAGATGCTCACAATTTCCAGACAAATAGCGTATATTGTAAAGAATTGGAACCCGAGGCCGCAGTCTCAACATTAGATGAGTAGACTTCATCTTCATGTCTCGCACCAAGAAACGTCCCCCTTTGAAGCAACAGTCTTCACTCGCCGCAGACTTCCCCTTTCTTTGGCTACTAAAATGCTACACCGTACTCCCCAGACCGCCCCAGAACTTTGCTTCTGTTCCGCCGTGTGTTGTCTCGGGCCATGCAACGGTAACGCTTGCTTTGCAGGCGGGCCGAACAAGCCGCTGCGCATCTAGGTAGAAGAACCGGTATAGAATCCCTTACATGCTTAGGGTGAGACTCATCGTCAGCAGTCTACGTTACTACCCGAGTCTATCACAGGTTCAGTGCAATGAGTCTTTTCTTCGACCTACATGGCTTGGCGAATGCCGTCGCAGCCATCTTCATGCAAGGGGGAAAACACCATGAGGCTCTCGCAGCATTTCGTGAAGTAGTGCAAGTACTAGCCCAGGCCTGTTACAGTAGATAGTTCAAGTATGGAGTAGTAAATGGTCTATTAGAAGGCGTCACTAAGCCATTGGGTTACATCGCGCAACGACATACACAACCACAAGACCACTGCAGCCTTGTTCATATTCGGTCAAGTCGACAGGACCACGATGCTCGCAAACAGGATTGACCTCAAGTAATCTTCGTGACTAGTCGTGGCGAATGTCATACTCTCGCATTGGCCCACTCCACTGAATCGGAACCCCTTGCATATGCCAGCCCAAAAAAGGGTCCCGACCCCAGTTAGCCCAGTATGTACCACACCATCCAGCTCTAACGCTCCGCTTCTACGTGCGATTGGGGCCACTCAATCGAGATGGGGTTGCGCTTGCACCCTTGCTTCGCGAAATATTCGATGAGATGCAGGGTGCTGCAGTCCGGTGAGATGCAACACCAACTGTAGCTAGCCTCATGAAGCAGGTTATCGCCTCCTGCGTAGTGATAGCGAAACGGTCCAGAGCCGACGCCAGCCCATTCCATGATTCAGTCGCAACGCCGTGCGCTTGGACACGCTGCTGTATGTCAGAGGACAACGGGCGCAAGTGGCCAAAGGCCGTGCGCCCGACGTGTCGAATCTCATATGCAATGTGCTGCATGAGAAACGTTTGAGCCTACTGGGGGCTGACCGGCGAACGAGGAACGACAGTAGATACCCCGAAATGGCCCTCTCTGAAAAGGAGCAGAGTGTTGCGGTTGTGTTGGGCATGTGTGGGTTGTCTAAGGACGCGGCACTCACGCCGAGCCTTGGAGCATGCTGTGATCTTTCATGATAGCACGGAATTGCTCATCCTGTTTTGCAAGTTCCTCGTCCTGGCTTGCCTCTGACGTCTTAGTCATTGATGAGATTGCTGTCTCAAGCGATCGAGATGGAAATCCGTTGGTTGCAAGCAGCTGACTGAGCCGTGTCTCTTCTCCCAGATCAGTAGTCAGCTGGGCGGTAAAAGCGTATTTTTTGAGGCCCAGGTTTGGCTTAATGATGGACAGAGCCTTGGTTGGTTGCTCTGCCGACAGCGAAGGAACGAAGCACAGGTTGGTAACAGAGGCATTGAGGTTCGCAACTTGCGTTGGATGGGCGTTTTCCGCGAGAGTCCACCGAAAGATCTTGCCGCTGGTGTGTCCAGACAGGATCGAAGTGCCGTCATACGTCAGAGCGATGCAAGATGGTTGGCCGGCTTCAGGATCTGAGACAGACAGCGGGGCGTTGACCTGCACAACAATGGACGGCAGTTCGGTGCTGCGGGAACCAAGAACGGGCTGATCGCCACCGAATAACTCAACCAAGAAGACAGCGCCATCCTCGGCAGAGACGAAGAGGGCTCTCGCACTTGGATCAAGACGGGCGCAGAGAGGGAACGTGGGAAACAACAGCGTCCGGAGAAGCTGGCCGGTCTGATAGTTCCAGATGATGCATGTCTTATCCTTGCTCGCGGATACGCATATGCTGGTTTCCGGGTTGGTGCTGGGACCCACGGTCAAGCTGGTGATGGCACCGCGGTGATTCGACAATGTCAGGTCAGGTTCATACTCCGTTTGGACGTCAAGCTCCAGCAGACGCGATAATGACCAGACGTTGATGTTGGAATCCTCGGAGCCGGACAGGATGTGATAGGGCGTCACGGCCAAGCAGGAGACAGCTTGGACATGGCAGGGCGGTGTCGACACTTGTCGGCCCGTGCACGTCTGTGTCACTTGTCAGTCTTCACATTCAGATAGCTTGACCACGATGTGTACGTGCAAGTCACACGCGCGGTGGTGCATGGGGCAGAACTTACCTCCCACAGAAATAGTCTTCCTTCGGTAGAGCCCACGACTAGCACATTGCCAACGAGGGCCAGGCTGCGGACCCTCTCCGGAAAAGGCACCAGCGCCTCTTGGTTGCCACGCAGGCGTGAGTAAACATGGACATGTGCCTTTTGATCCTGGCCGGCGAAGATGTGCGTCTGGCTGACGGCCAAACAGTTGGTAGGGGTGGAGCTCTTCTTGAAAGAGGCTTTGATGGCGTGAGACGGGGTGAGGGAGTGAGAATAGATGCCGACATCCTTGGCAATGGCCGTGTTTGGGGCGAGGGGAGGGCCACAGATGGCTGAGATGAAGTCCTGGGAAAGCATTCTTGAGACGTGGAGGTCTTGCTCGTTGTCGGAAAGGCGTGTGGTGTCTGATCAGTATAAGAGAATAGGCTCAGATGATTTGGTTCCAATTGACAGCCGAGCTGAGAGCCGAGCTTTGCTGTCGAGAAAAAATCTCAGTTGAGGAATGCTTGGTTGGCCAAGAGAGTTGCACGTGTGCGCGTGTTGAAGATGCCCAAGTTGCTGGGATTCGACGTGCTTGATGCGGTTGGGCCTGAAGGTCCGAAGCTCTGCAGGACCGTTGCGGAGACTGAAGAGGCGTAGAGGAAGCAAACACGGCGATATGACCACTTGTAGATGACGATGTTTGCTGTGAGATATATCCAACAAACACTTACAGCTCAAACGTGGACCGGGATAACACCAACGAGCCAATTAGAGCCCGGGGTCGAACCTGTTTTTCAACGGCCGGCGACTTGCGAGTTGAAGTGTCCTGGGCGCCTGTGTGAAGCCTAAGCTGGGTTCCAGGGACAAAGGACGTGATGGCGTGCTTATGGTAGCTTTCGCGAAGGCTGAAAATGGGGCTTGGGGGTATTATTCAAGAAGACTTTTCCTCATTGTTTGCTCTACTAAATTCATTGGCGTCTTTTCCCGCCAGAGAAGATTTTGGCAGGGAGCTTTCTTTTTCGGCAAGATGGTGGAGCGGCGCCAAACGCAGCCGCGGGCGGTGTGGCAGCCGCTTCCACCTTGACTAGCGCCACTGCTCTGCCGCTGAAGGATACCTGATTACAGGGCGTTCAGGTTCCTTATTCATCAAGGTAAATGGAAGCATTTGTTCTGGATTTTTGGTGTTGAGTGATGCACAAAACCGTGTATTACAGCCAGGTTTCCGATAGCCATGTTTTCTGCTGACGAAGCGCCATTAAGATGTATTCTAGAGTAGATTGGATTCTGTATCCTCGTTGCTGTTGTCCACCTCCACATCCTATCACAGGGAACAATTCGACAGACTTCGCGATGGCATCGCCATACGCCTCTTTGCAGCGTCACCTCCATGCATTAACAAACCCTTGTTCAATGAGTTCGACCTCGTCTCGATTGGCTACTGTTTCCCGTTCATTGTCCTGGAATGCGCCGGAGCCATTCCAGCCAGAGACAATCGCCCATCCACTATCGCTGGCGCAATCACAGTCTGGCAGTCAGAGAACGACAGCGCTTTCCGGCCATTCTTTGGAGAGAATGCCGAAGGAGATATCATTGAGATTGACGATGAAATCGCCGCCATGATGAAGCCTCTCATTTGTCCTCCTCAGGAAGCCATTGACTTCTTCGCCTTCACACTTGTTCCCGACTGCACCGGCTTGGCCGTCATCTATAGCACAATCGTCATCGAGCTTCCGAAGGTGGACGATGAGGCTTTCATCCAACGTCTCCAGACGCTTCCACGGAACATTCGCCGGATCCCTTTCCGGTTGCGGTACTGGAACGGCCCTTTGCCTAACCCCGGATCGGAAGTCGAGGTGAACCAAGCGGCGGATGAAACTGATTACGTCGAACTGGTTGGAAAACTCTATCTGGGAACTAGGATCCCGTCTCAGCCATTCTGTCAGAAAGACAGCGAAGGCAACTGGGTCTCCACACCACGGCAAGTCATGGTTGGGATTCTCTTCGAAAAGAATAGTGAAAATCGCCTTACTTGCTCGTACTACGACTGGCAGCCGCTGGTTGGAGAAGCCAGTGGTCTTTTCGGTCAGTCCTAAAGACTTACCTAACAAGATGTTTTCCTTATAATACTAAGAGCCCGATTACGGCAGTAAAGCTTCTCTTTTCCCCGTGATCGATACATTGATGAAGGCTTTATGATATTAAACAATAGCTCGTCATGGTGTGGTATCCTGACTTTTTGGCAATACACTAACGTAGCTAGGATAGGGATCGCGCCGATGGGAGATTCGGGTATGCTGTTTGGTGGCACGGTGTTCCTTTAGAGATCCAGGACCATTGATTCGCTACGAACAAACACTAAGTAGCCTAGGTACGGATACAGTATCTCAGGACTCAAGCAGCAATCGCTCATCAGTTCGAACAGCTGGACGGGGAATCCTGGATGGTGGTTTTCGGGTCGTGTTCTGCCTGTTTCCGCCTAAGCACAAGCTCTCCCACCCCCCCCGTATGACCAGCAGCAAATCTGTAGCGACTTGTAGCGGCGTGCAGACAGACTCCTTAGGGCAGGATCTTTAATCTAGTCTAAGCCATTCGGATCTCGATTCAAGCCTTTCTTCAAAGCCTTCGTGGATTCGAAGCACAGAGCTGGCAGATGGCGTCTATCCCTACCTACCTTACCCTTAGGGACTGCAATCAAGTTTACAGTGGCCCCTTCCACTGGTAGAGCCCTGGGGACGACCCCCTACCTTACCTTAGGTAGCTGTAACCGCCAACAAACCTCCAGCTTCTACTGCCTCATGCTGTCGGGTGCAGGTTTGCTTTTTCTTTCCCTCATCACCCACGCTATGCTCCCCCTCGCAGCTCGCCCCTTGCTGCACGCCCACTAAACGGATTCCAGTTAAGCATGTCTCATCGGCAGGGGTATGTCTCTTGGGCTATGACCCCCCTATCATTTATCACATTCCCTCTGTTCCTCATGCTGTCCTCCGCCTTGCGTCGCCCTGTCCGCTCCTAGTCGAGCCTAGACTATCTGAAGATCGAGTTTGGTAGGACCCCAGGCCCCCCCCCTCTCGCGTGGACCTGGATCCATCATGCTGTATCCGTAAATTTTTTTTTGATCTGGCACTGATAGTGACAGCGGCTGGTGAGTTGTGACAGAACGACGACATGACCGATCTAGAGTTCAGCTTGTCGCCCGCCCTGTCGGTTGTTGGTTCAATGCATCAATGCAGTCCATGTTATTGAAAACGCATGGCCATGGCGTCGAACGTCACATCGTGTCGCGCGGCTCTCGTCGGTCTCCGCGTCGCTGCGTGCTCCCCAAACGACGCATGGGTGCTGACCATTGCGGTGCTGGGCCAAACGCATGCCCAGCCATATGGCAATGGATCGTGTTTGCAAAACGGATCATCATAGCACGTAGTCTATGGGTCTTGGATGCACCAGATCGTCCGTCCTCCTCACATCCCGGAAACGCTCCGACGTTTAGCTGGTTTCTTCGCGCATACGTCGCGAGCCTGGCGACGCGAACTCTGCCTCTCATCGTCTCCCTGCTTACGGATCATGGAGCACTCCCAATCCGGATTTCTTCCTGTTTCGGCTGGTTGTGAAGCCCTATTTTTGCGCGGCTTTCGAGGCGGAGAGCTGAGTATACGTATGTTGACGGTGAGAGTTCATCTGACATACCAGCCTCTCGTTTCAGCCACAGCACGGTTGAGAAACTCGACACTGATAGAACAAAGAGAACGATCCATGATGCGCATCTTGGCCAGAAGTGGGGGCAATAATCACAAGCCCCAGCATAATAGCATCAAGGTTGTCAGTTTCACCACGAGAGCCACTCTGTTCTGCTCGAACCATATTCCCGGACGCTGCGTCAACCCGGACGCCTCTCGAATTCTTGGTGACGCAAAACTGCTGCTGGCTCGTTTTCCGCCTGTGCTTTTCTGCGTCCGGCGGTATTCACACTCCATTACGTCTGTCGACCAGTGTCGATTTGGGATTAGATTGCGCAGTAGTATGCCAGTAGCGGTATGGAAGCCATTGTGCCCACGGTACCCACTTCATAAAATTCTCGCGCTTGTGGTAGTGGACTGCAAAGACCATGGCACGGGTACGACAACCCCCCGTGCACTCTGCAGAGGACTGCTCGCGGCAACTCTTTTCGGCATGAACGGCACTCGCTGTATCGGTCGGTACAGATTACTCCTGCCTGAGCCCTTGTGAGAGCCAGAGCTTACTCGCTGGAGTGGAGTCAATGCGGGGGATACCATTCACAGCAGCTTCATACCAGTAGGTCAGGAACTCCAGACCGAGGAGGATTGCAATGCTACGAAGGCCGACTTCACTCCTTGCTCTCCCTTGCGTTTCCTCTGCTCTACCGTCTCCTCCAAGGATCAACGTCTTCCAAACCTTCCAGCCGAAGAAACATCGAGGCCTGCTAGAGTTGTAATCCTTGTTGGCCCGGGGCCCGGGACCTGAATTGCTTTTTGGGAACCCATTCTGGTTTGCTTTTTTGCAGTGCAGCCATCTTCTCCCCGGCAGCGCCACTCCACTGCTCACCTCATTCCTTCCGTCAAGGGCGCGCCGTTAGCAGCTACACTATTCACCCTGCTCTCCCTTTGTATCACCTCTCGTCGTCTCGCAGGTCTCTGCCATGGCCCATGTGCGACAACCCCGCTCATTCTTCGCCCGCTGTGGCCCCGTCGTTTCTCATTTTGGAGATTTACATGGTTGAGCAGCATAAGCTGCATTCTTCCTCCCTTGGATCTGGTTGTCTTGCTCTTGATGCCCACTCATAGATCCACCCTCCCACTCCGACTGTCGCTCGGCGCTGGTCGTTGAGTTCCAGACCCGGCTCAGCCATAGCCCTCTCGTCGTTGTCTTTTAAACACCTTGTCTACCCCCAATTGTGAAGACTTTTGGTTCGGACCAGAGTTGTGTCTTTGAACGCCGTTGAGTCTCAGTTCCGATAATCAGTTTCCATGTCCGTGCTGGGTCCCAGGATTCCAGTGGCCATCTACTTATATAGAGAGGACCCAAGTCTCTGCCTCGAGCTCTCGCGTCGGACAGCAACGTCACCAGTCTCTACCAAACGGCGATCCGTCTCGAGCATGACAGGTTTGCTACCGCTTGCTCTGCCTGGCCCACGTTTGAATACACCACAACTTGTACCCGACGAAGAAATAACCGACGACACCATGGAGGGCTGCTTTCCGGAGATGCTGGCCAGGGACTTGGAGACGTCTAGATCAGTCTTCGCTGCCCGGAACATGACTTCTGGAACCCCGTATATGGCCCTATTCTACGATGACGAACAGACCATAACGCGGAACGTCCCGTGCCCCGGTCGAATTCCCACTTCCCCCTATCAGTCTGGTTCAGTGCGAATGCAAGCTCTGGGAGCGATTGAAGAACGACGATCAATGGTGTCTTTTGTCGAACATCGCGAATACAGCTCTGAGGAGACAGGATCGGATGCGGAGTCTATTTATGGGACTGACTCGTCTGGAGGCGTTGAAGGCCCTTCCACCCGGCCCCGTAAGCAGTCTATTGTTACAAGAGCAACATCTCTCACATCAACCAGCGGTAGCGCTCCGTCACCCAAGGACCTTCATTCCCCAGAGCGGGCACAAGAGTACAGCTGGATCGACACCGATACTGACGATGACCATGGAGATGAAGAACAAGGCATTGGGATGCGAGAGGGATCTGTCTTAAAAGAGCAAGCCGTTGCTTTATCTCCGCGACCCCGGACACCTCCATTTACTGAGCAAACATTCAATATCACGGTCATGATGAAGGAATTCACGCAGACTCCCAGACCCCTGCACAAGGCCTGCTCGTGTGTCGATAATGCTAGGGCTTGGCACAGAAAGCAACGCTCGGTGAAGTCGATGGATGCGCCACCTATTCCCCCAAGGAGAGGCTCGCTGTCGCAAGCGAGTACACCCCTGGGTACGACTTATAGACCCCAGACCCCCCGCCTCGACTTGCGAATAAGTACGGATAGTCAACGACAAACCCTACAATCCCCATTCTATACCAAGCGCTATCGCGACGACATTGACAACAGCACCATCCTCCTCAAGTCTGACTTTGGTTCTATTGAATTGGAGCTGGAGGACGATGATCGCTTTGTGGATGACTACCCCCCGCCATTGTCACGACCGGAAACAGTTTACATCCAACAGACACCACCCCCATCACCACTCCCCACGGTCGAATCATGGCTCGACGGCTCAAATCCCCCTTGCTTGCCTCAGATCCCCGTGGACGAGCTAGCAAAGGCTGTACCACTCCCACCCGAGATCGTCGAAACCCTGAGAGTGTCGATTGCTTGCTTTCCCGAGACGATGCTGCTCTCTTCCAGCCTTACTATCGAGACAATCCGCTCCTACTCGAGAAAAGTTCGCCATCCCTCGACCGATATCTGGGCCGACCCCTTGGCCGACTCGACAACCCAGCATCCTCGGAGATCTATCTGGAAGAAGGTTGTCTCACACGGTCGCGAGTCGATTGCTGCGCGGCGCCACCGGCCCAACATGTACGATGGCGGCGCTGTAGGAGGCGTGCCAAGTCCGAGCCCTATGTCCCCGGCTCCGTGGGCAAAACTGCGACACGTGTTTGGCGGGTGCTCTGACTACATCTGCGATGCTCTGTACGCGCACATTGTCGCATACAATTACGTCTCCCGTGTCCCTCGCAGCCAGCCGCCAAACTCTGACGCCGCCGCACCAGGCAGCCCCAAGAAGAGCGACGACATACCCAAGAAGGCCGCCTCGCTCCTCGGCCTCAGCGCGCCGCAGCACCTGTCCCCCAACGTCGGACGCATCGCCAAAAAGTTCAGCACGCCGCTCACCGCGATGGGCTTCGGTAAGGAGGACATGGCTGCGTCTTCGACGACGGCGCAGGACAATGCGACGCGCAACATTGAATCCGGACTGTTGCGGTGCATCTCGCGCCTCGTTGCCACGGCCAAGGTCTTGGCCGAGGACGGCGGTGGCGAGGAGAGGATGCTGGAGCTTGAGCCTCAGGAGGTTGACATGATCTTTGTGAGGAGCTTGTGTGAGATTGTCAGGATTTCTGAAGAGGCGACCTAGTGGTCATGAGTATGTTTTGATCTTTTATTGTTTTCCGTGCTTGTTTTATGTGTACTCTAGGATGGCGATTATGGATGTGTATACCCTCATTGGCAAAGCATAGGATCTTCCTTTTTTGGTCGGTAATGACTTTTTAACGCAGTAATGTCGACTCCGAAATGGATGTCATTGGACTCTAACTTTTTCCTATGCTACAAGTGACTGCATGCTATTGAACTCTTTGGAACTGTCGATGCGGCTCATGCCTTTCGCGGCAGACCTGGTTGTCGGCGTCAGACGGTGTAACTACCGTTGTTTGACCCTTGTTCATAGTTACGGCTTGGTGCAAACTTAAGCGATGATAGCAGTTATGTATTGTGCTCGGTGCCGTGGGAAATGCTGTGCTCTGTACGAACCACGTCAATTCCAGAGCTTGGTATCATTGTGAGCTACGCTAATGTGCACCCAGAGGGCCTTTCTTATCTCCAAATAAATCATCATACCATTTCTTCCCACTACCTTTCTTCTGACACACTCCATCCCACTCAATAGGGTTGAATCTGTGCCCTGACGCCTTCCATGGCGAGAAGACTCTCGCCTTCTTGTGTTCCTGGTCCTCTCGCGGTGCCCAATACGTGATCTTTCTACCATCTTCTTCAATTTCCGCCAGCGGTGTTTGCTCCTCCGATGCTGCTTTCAGGCGCTGGGCGACGAGATCTCGCAGCTGAGGGTAGTACCACATCTTGTCCCACCAGTTGCGCAGCCGCCATCCCTTCAGGCCGTCGACGTACGCGTTGTGGTGGATGGCGACGGGAGTACCGCCGAAGAAGAAGTCGGTGTAAAGGGGCACAGAGCCCCAGTCTACCTTTGCGAGGATCCTGTCCCGGTTGTTGCGCAGCTCAGGGGGCACGCCGTGGACGCGCACACCTCCTGGGACGCCGGCCTTTTCAGACTCTTCGCGGACGTTGGTCTCGTTGGAGAGGTGCACAAAGTAACCGTCTTCCTCGGCAGAGCATGTTGGTGGAGCAGTTGTGAAGTTGTAGTCGAGGCCGATGCCAAACTCAAAGCGTTGGCCATGGAGTGCAGCGTTGGCGATTCTCCGAACGGCGGGATCGAGGGCTGGTATGTCGTTGCGCGCAGTTGAGCCGTTCCAGGAGGAGCCGAGGTGCTTCATCCACTCGCGCCAGATTTCCTGGTCTCCGATGACCTCCCCAATGAGCGCCTGGTCGCTCCAGAGTTGCCGCCCACTCATGGCTACTCGGTTTATCTTTTGCCTGCACGTTCGCAAGGTGTTCCTCAGTGCTCCCATAGAGCCCATGATGAGGCCACTGTTAACACACCGCGGGCGCACTCTTTTGTACTTGCGCGCAGCGTCAAAGGACCAGGGCACCTTGTCCGTATCCTCCCCGTACATTTCTTCAGGCAATGGCGACTGAGGCCAGTGCTCATACCGCGGGTCTGAGCCGGAGTAACTATCTGGGAAACAGTCCTTAGCAGTCGTAATGATGATGTCCTGGCGAGGCGGCGAAATAGGAAAATCGACGTCCAAGTCGAGGTCTGCCCACTGCTTGCGCAGTCGAGCGTCGGCTTCGCGGTTGAGCTGATGGTAGCGCTCAAGAAGAACAGAGGGCGGCAGCTGGAACCACAGATCGTATGCGTCCACGAGGATCGCAATATCGTCTTCGCCCGCATCTTGGTTATCCTGGAGGAGAGCTTCTATGCTACCGAGGAGACTCTCAAGCTTGGCGATGTGACTTCCGGCGAAATGCCACGACGGTCGGTTGTACTCCTTACCCCAGTTGAGGAACGTGGGCATCGGATACCCCAGAGCGACGGCAGACATGACGGTCTTGCAGAGGTTGATATGAGGTGAGTCGGCGGGCATGAAGAGGCGGAGTCGGCGCGAAGAGCTGGGCATGGTGGCTCGGGGAGGGATGGCGAGGCGCTCGAGATCATCCCGAGAGAGTATTGCGGAGGTGTATCGACTGGGAAAGACATGGCCAAGCTTTGAAGTGAACTGAAAATACTAGTCAGACATCGCGATGGTGTTGTGAAGGCGTTTCAACGTACGGTAGCCAGGTAGGCAGCCCACGAGAGCAGTACAAAGACCAGCATAGCCGAGACCCATCTTGGGCTTCTACATGGCTGGTGCAGCATTCGAGGAAAATACCAATATGAGTCGCGAATGTGGAAAGCTGATTGCGATGATGATGCTTGGCTTGAAGGCGAAGATATATCTTCAAGATCGGTGCCAGGCACTCTGCTCTTTGTAGACGCCGAGCGGCCCACGGTGGAAAGCGAGGTCATTGGCTCACATTACCAGCTTAGTACCACGAACAAGTAACGACGATATGTCTGAAGAAGGTGGCGAGCTCTAAGACAGAGTTATAGAGAGCAAATGAGGGACAGGTGGAGGAGATATGAAGCAAGGTTGCCTTGGAGGGTCTGAAGAAAAGTGATCAATCTAAGGTACCAAGAAGTCGAAGTCGCCGATGTCGTTTACGGTCCCAGCCACCAGCTGTACTTTCCTGATAGCTTCATATTCGACTAGCCATCCCCTTTTGCATCACTTGACCTTGTGATTTGTTGGCTCGCTTTCACTGTCGTTATATCTTTCACCATTTGTGGTGTTGCACATGTCATCCCTCTAGACCACCATGATGTCCCTCCCCACAGCAGAAACAAAGGAGACAGGGACAGGCCCCACGGGCGCTGATCAGACGCACTAAAACCAAAGCCTGGGCACCTTGATCAATCCTGGGCCAATCATTCCTCATCGTGTCTGCGAACTGCTTCTCCACGTGGGATTGCATGTCGCGATGACAGGCTCCGTTGCGCGCAGAACGGGACGAGGCCAAATGATTCGCGGCTTTGTACTTACCGTGTTTGATTCGGAGAAGTAGTACATCAAAAGCAGCCAATTCCCAATGGCGCCGGAAGCTGGCGATGGGTTGACTCGTCGACACCCTGCAGAGTTCAAACGCGCGGCCGGGGCATGCCGTTGATCAAAGCTTGCTCGTACAAAACCTGGGCCATTCCCTGTCACGTCTTACCGAGCTTACCGACGACTTACCTCGACCCTTTTTTGCGACTTTGTGGCTTCTTGCCGACCTGCTACGTCGAGTTTGAAGACTCGAGGCCGCATGTTCCAGTTCATCTGGTAGTCCGCACACGATGGATACCTCAACGAGCAGAGGCAGATTCTGCGGCACCAAGCTACCCACGTACCTCGGCTTTGCGATCCTCGGTATGTCAATACAGCGCTTCAGCTTTTGGTCTAGGTAACAAAGACTCATCGCAGTCAGGCCTCGTCAGTGTCGTCGTGCCGTTCATTGTGCACTCGGCAAACTATCTCATCATCCCGTATCCTCGCTGGACCGTCATCCTCATCGAGACGCTGCCAGCCCTCCTCACCAAGCTCTTGATCCCTCACTTTCTGCACCATGTGCCCTACTGGATGCGTCCGCTCACCGTCGGCAGCGGCTGGATCCTCGTCGCCGTCGTCACAAAGGTCACGCCTCCCAACATCGCCCCGCCTCTGCGCATCTTCACCTCGGCCCTCGCGTCCGCAGCAGCTGCTGCCATGGAGGTCTCGTCTCTCGGCATGATGCGCTACTATGGCCGAGCTGGTCTCGCCGGTTGGGGCGCTGGTGTTGGCGCTGGCGCTGTGTTCTGCGCAGTCATGCCTTTCGTCCTGACTATCTGGATGGAGTCCTTCTTGCGCAGCTTCATCGACTGCATTTATGCCCTCACTGGCGCCATGCTCGTGGCCTTTTTCGTCGTCTTGCCTGGAGCTCCCGTGAATTATCCCGATGCGCGACATGACCGCGGCAAGGCCGATGTTGAAGATGGCAAAGAGGGCTCGTCTCTGCTGGCCCAGGATCCGGTCGAGGAGCTCTCGCGCATGCTGAGCACAAAGAACCGATTCAACCTTGTCAAGTCAATGATACGACCTTTCGTGGTTCCGCTATTCGCAGCGTTTGCAGCACAATCTCTCGTATATCCTGGCATTGCTCGAGCACTGCCTTTCCCGCCATCCTCCGACTCGTCTTTCTCCTACTTTACCAGCTATGGCCTTGCATATCAACTGGGCAGCTTCATTTCCCGGACTCATACCCCGCTCCTTCGTCCGCAGGGCCTCAGGATCCCGTTTGTGGTTCTCAGCGTCTGCACTGGTGTCATACTTATCAACGCCATGCTCATTGCATTTTCCTCCCAAGTCCTTGTGGCGTTGCTCGCATTCAGCGCCGGCCTTGGTGGAGGGGCTGTCTACATGATTGTTTTGGATAAGACCTTGGAAGAAAAGGCATTCGAGCCCGGACTTAGCCAAGAGTTCAGCCTTCAAGTGATCGGAGCTGGTGAGACGGCTGGTGTCGTTTTTGGTGGATTACTAGGCACCATGCTTGAAGCTACCATGTGCGGAGGAACGATCCCCATAACGCCCAAAAGGTGGTGTCACACCAGCCGATGACTATGAGCAGAGTCAGGTAGTAAGTTGGAAGCTCAATTTCAATAACAAGAATGAATCCAAGATATGGACAGACGTTCCTTCAAACCAGAGATGTACAGCTCTAGGCAATTTGAGGTTAAGCCTTTCGGCGATGAACTTCCATTCCCTGTGCGGCGGAAGGATTATATATCCTTACCAAGTCTTGCCCGGGAAAGAAATCAACTATCCTCTCAATCGTAAAAAGACATGCTCCAGGCACTGCTTTCCCCTCAAAGGGATTATACCTTCCCTCGGCAAGGCATTAGCTCGATCTGCACAGCCGCTAGCACAGCCACAGTAAGACGAGAGGCCGTTACCTTATTTGGCGTACCTGCTGATTGAGTCGAAGTTGACATTGCTACTCTTGATACACCATCGTGCCAGTTCTGATTGAAGCTTGAGATCGGGCTTTGTACATCAAAGAAGTGCTCTGGCCGCAAAAGTGAGAGTACTCGCATTGCGCCGTAAGTCCACCGAGACTCCAAATGCTGAAGCGGAGAACACACAACAAGTCGCGACATGGTTGTCGCAACTGCAAGAAGAGACATGTCAAGGTAGGGCATGCACATGATGAGCTCCCTAAACGCACGGCTTTGATACATGCAATGGAGTTCATTCTCTGATATCCAGCTGATGCTTCTCGCAGTGTGACGAGCAAGGCCCTCCCTGCACGAACTGCGCAATCCGCGACCTGGAGGGCTGCTCATACCTAGCAGACCCCCCAGCTCAGATCCCAGCAACGGAAACTCGCAGACGCCTTGAGCTCGAGCTCATGCATCGCTGGTCGACATCCACCTACAAGAGCCTCGTCAGTATCCCCGAGGACGCGCAATGGCTGCAAGAGGACATACCACGCTGGAGTCTCAAGCACGAGTACCTACTTCACGGCATGTTTGCCTTTTCAGCCCTCGAAATCGCCCTTTGCGGTGGCTCAGTTGTGGACGACGATCCGGCGGTGTACGTCAAGCTTGCGCTGGAGTACTACGACAAGGCAAGCCGAGGGTTTCGCACACAGCTGGAGAACGTGACGGATGAGAATGCCCAAAAGGTGTTTATGTTCTCGTTCCTCGCTGTGGCTATCAACATGGCCCTCGCGCAGTGCAAAGGGTTCATCGGCCTTGATGAGCAACAGGGGATTCTGGAGCGGATGGTGGCGCTGTGGGAGCTGCTCATGGGAAACGCCTCGATTGCTGATCTGCACTTTGACGCCCTCATCTCCGGCGCGTTGACTAGATCGACGGAGGCGTTGATGCTGAGGACGCAGCTTCAAGCTGAGACTCCGATATCCCTACCAAGAGGTACAGAGGCTGCCATCGAGCGTCTATCCGCTGTCGTCGAAAGGGCTTCTCAAGCACTTGACACCACCGACCCGGACGCCCAAGCCGACGCCGACATCCGCATCCAATCCTACCGAGCCAGCGCCTCCGCCATTCGGACATGCTTCGTCGAAGACTCGAAGGAGATATTCCGGGGAATATCGATTGGCTTTCCCGCGTTGGCGGGGAGGGACTTCGGCGTCGCTCTCAAGAAATCCGACCCTGTCGCGCTCTTTCTCATGATGCACTGGGGCGTGCAGCTTCACAGCCTGGGCAAGCTGGCTTGGTGGGTAGGCACCTTTGGCCAGAAGATGGTGCACGAGTTGTCGGAGATGCTGTGGCAGCCTGAGCAGGCGGTGGACGTTGCGCTGATGCCCGAGTGGCGAGATAACATCGTCTGGGCGAGAACGGAGGTTGAGTTGCCGCCGTTGGATATTATCACGCCTGAGGAGTAGAATTTTGGGTGTCCTTTTCCTATCGTCTCTCTAGCAGGCCTGTTTTGATTGTATACTCTAGACACACGAACTTTTCGGACTAGAATCTCTTCTCAGTCTAACTATGTAGCCTCGACATCCTCTGCTCAATCTCACCTGGCACTCACAAATGTAATACTACCTTGCGAGACAGACTTCTCTACGATTACGTTCTCGTAAACGCAACCTCTTGGATATAACTTTGTCTTACGGGAGTAAAAGCTATCCCTTATGAAACTCGCGATATATGCTTTACAAGTACAAACGTCCAAAATTCGTTTTTCGTATCAGAGAAGAAACATAGGGCACATTATTTGCATATAACACCCGTCAAGAATCTGATGAAATGAATTTTGTTATGGATTCTCGATGTTGGATACCCAGAGTGCTCATGTCAATCTTGGAGGCGAAGGACAAACTGCATCCTTTTGGGGATATGTATTTGTTTGAAGTCTGAAGTTCATATCATGCCAGAGCTGGTGTTTCTGAGTAAAGCCTTGCTGGAACCACGACAACGTATGTGTTTCTCTGTTCACCACTCGTCGGCAGCCACAATAAACAGACTAGCAAGAGGTTTGCTCGTTCTCAAAGGACAGCAAGAATATTGGAAAAGGGGATCTGACCATTGTTGACTGGCCGAGTATCCAAAAGATGTCATATTAAAGCTGATGATGTCGAGACAGCTGAGAAATACTCCAAGGGTTGCCAACAAAGGCGATGAAGTCCACCGGTGACTTTTCATGCAAAGATATTACAACGCGCTCTAACGACCACTTTGACTACATCAATAAAAGCCCGTGTTCACGGAGCCCACGGTCTTATACTCCATCGTAAATATCTCCAATCTAACTGACACATTTCGAGAGAGTACAAGCAAACTGAACCACTTGTGATTTCTTCTGTTACAGATCCTCACACTCACTCATCGTGAGCTGCAGCTGCATTCTAACTTGCGAGAACCTGCTTATTAGCTTAATCGTCGAAATTGGAACAAATCGATCACTGTGTATGAAGGGTAATGCAAATGAGTTTCAACCAAGGCTAAGTAAAATCTCAGTTCCGCGGGCTGAGTAGGGTCATGGGGGTGGCGCAAGGCTCCGGCCGAACCCAGCATGTGAAAGGCAAGTCTCCTATGGCCTTTCCACAGTGCCGAACAGGCCACCCCAGGGCAAGTCAACCAACATCGGTACTTTACTTTTGCTATTTGCTCAAGGTGCAGGCTTTTACCTATTTACAGGTTCATATCGAAACCGCAGGACAGCATAGTACTATATCTAGAGCTTCCAACCCCTGATTGTTAACCTGGACTGCATCCCCGTTGGCCAGTTAGCCGCGAAGCCTGCAGCTCGACGTCTCGCCCACGCGTTCCGTGACGGCCCGACGGGCGATACGCCCGAGTGCCCTTGTTACGACTCATGTTATCACAGCACCTAATGTTTCATTGGATGTGATGGCTCTCCATGGTGCTTAGATACTGCTGCAAGAGTGCGGAGCTTTACGATCCAACAAATCCCGCGCATTGCGCGTGTCTCAACTCATTCTGCACTCAGCTGGTCTATATAAGGGCAGCATGTTGATCTTGTTTGATCGAGGTCGACAAACTAGTACGATTCGCATTGCCACTGTCTAGCGATCTTCACTCTCAACGATACTTTTTCCCTCCTTATACAATATCGACTCCTTTGAGTACTCAAGCTTTCAATAACAAACTGTCCTCCAGTGTACATATGATAAGCTAGCTCTACCACTTTCACCAGTGAGACAAAGAAACCAATCATAAAATCAGCCTTCTCAGCTTGTTCCTATCATCGCTGTTACAACATGACATACGGTATCTGCCCTTTCTGTGCAGCCGACGTCGAGACTGGCTTTGATGAGGTCACCGGAGCCAATTTGTGGTGCACGAACAACGCTCAGCCAGAGGGCAGGTACTGCAAAGGCTTCTTTGCTATGTTTGACTGGGTGGAGCAGTCTCCAGATGTCGGGTTCGACCATTCTCAGCGCAAACGCTATGTTGGTCAGCGAGTGAATGGGGTTTTCCGTTTCACACAATCGTCCTAGCTGAAGGGAGCTCTTATCATATCGATGACTTTGGTCTCTTCCTGGATTTATAACACGAGGATGATATGGGGCGCGCTGGGAATGTGGCTAGGTTTAAGGGCAAAGTTTGGTACTGAGGGAGGGTCCAAGAGCTTGGAAGCCGGCGATCGGTTTCTTCGTGAGCAATATACTGAACGCTATACTATACGCGGCGACGTAGTTCTCTGTTTTCTTTTCTCATTCCCTCCTTGGCATCTCAGCACTCCGTGAAAATTCCATATTCCGAGCAATGTCATTCCATCTACCCGAACGCATAGGGTCCAGAGACTCCAGCCTTGCCAACCATTCTCGGATATCATCAACAACGCTTGAACTCCGCGCACGATCTTCATCTAGTCGCTCTAGTGCACCCGTATACTCCAGTAAAGCTTCATAAATCAGCTTTATACCACTGTAGTCCTCCAGCAAGTCCTTGATCTCGTCGATTTCATGACGCAAATAATTAATTCTCTCTTTCTTTGTTAATGCTGGCACAATGATGCACTGCCTGGCTCTGGAACGAGCTGTAAAATGAGGAATTGATGGTAATACCACAGGCTTTGATCCTCGGGACCAACGTCGAGACCACTGCGCACAAAATTCATTTCATCAGCGAGAAAAGCCGCTCGTTCTTTGTCGTCAGATGCTCGTTCTTGGAGAAGTCTTGATATTAGCTGGCTGCGATGGTGCCACGCGGAGAAGTTTGACAGGTTCTGCTGAATCATATTGGTGGTGTATGCAAACTCGTCTTCGACCATGCTCGTCCCTCGAAGATCTGTGCTTTCCAGTTTTTGAACAAGAAACCTCCTATAGCCCCATGCGTGGAAATTACGCTGATCTTTCTCAAGCATCTTGCAAACAAGGCCAAGCTCCGTGACCCAAATACGGCAGGCGACTGGTGTCTCAAGTCGGCAAATAGCCTGCTGAAGAATCCACTGGCGGTAATTCCAGACCCAGTAACATTTCGGAAATTTCATCAAAAGCGGCACCGTGAAATCCAGTTCCGATTTCAATAATCCTTGGTCTGATTCCCGCTGGAGGGCATGCTCGTTTGTCTTGTCCTGGCCTTCCTCTGGCTTCGAAAGCAGGCTTATGACCAGGCAGCGACGACGAACATTCCAGACAGTGTAGTATTCAGGGTTGAGAGGAAGAAGGCGAGTCGTAAGATTGAAAAGTAGGCCACTGAATTTACCCTCAGCTACAATTGCACGGATTTGATCCTCCAGGCTTCGATATGCATCGATTTTCTTGAGATCTGCCTTCCGCTGGACTTCTGTGCGTGCACCAGATGTGCGAGTAACGCCATGCTATTAGTGATGGGCCAGTACAGTCTTTAGAAGTGACAAAACAGGCAGAGAAGGTCACACTAACGCTCGCCATGGTTCAGCGGTTGTAAATTGAAGATTGTGTCCAAGTTGAAATGAGGAAGTCACAGGACGTATTCACTCGCTGCCTCATGGAGAGCAGAGGAATACAAAGGCGGTCAATTACGGCAGAAAAGTGACTTCAACTTCTCAATTCGTGAAATACCAATGATCTTACCCCAATGCTGTGTGCTTGATATATCACTGGCGAAGGGCTCACTCTAGAATAAAATGACAAGTTGCCTGGATCTATAATCCATCTTTTTAGGCGATGGTCAACTTCTGCGTAGGTATCCCGCTGGAGGAGTGGGCTAAACTAGTACTAGACATGCCCTCTCAAATGTATGCTGCCAACGGGCGAATGCAATAGAAACTTTTATAGTTGCTGGATATTCTGAAGTAAGCTGAGAAGATTTGATGCCAAGCCCAGCTCTGAGGCAGGGAGACGTATTTGTCCTTGCATCAGCGTGTCAATTTGGTCCTCGTTCCAGCGCCCTGGGCCAAGCCAGCCTTGGTGCTGCTCTGTCAGCAATTTCGTAGCCCAGGGTTTGGTGGCCTCTCGAGACTTCTGTTCATCATGATAATAGTGTTGAGTGGTTGATATGAGCCGACAAAGGTTGCTGCCAATTCGAATCTGCAATCAGCGCTAACCAAGCTTGAGATGCGATGTGCCGCTCTGAGAGCATTTTCTGAGAAAGAATACCAAATACGGTATGTAAATGGAAAATCAAGATTCGTGTCTTGAGTTCGGTGCAATAGTGTCTATGATGAATGTAATCTGAAGTGCTTATCAAGTCATTCTTTTGCCGAATCAAGGAATCGAATGGCAGTGCTCAATCTCACACAAGCGCAGACAGGCACACGCATGTAATCGCGATCCTTGGCAAAGCCTCCGCCTAACTGATTATGGCTCTACGCGCCGCTCCCCCACCGATCCCCTCTTGGCGTTCAATATCCACCAAACGTCAACTCTGCAACCCAAACCACTAAGCTTCGAACCCAAGGTAGAAAGCCAATTCGGGACCTGCAGCTGGGCGGGTGGAGTCCCAACTCACTCTCACTCAAACCTGTTTTAGCCCGACTAGTAATGCAGGGCGATAGGTTGGGACTGATATTTGATGCTATTTCCCCCCATCCTGCGTGCCAACGACCCCATCTTGCCAAAGAGCCAAGCAGCTGTCATGCCGCATAGTATCTAGTTCAGGGCTTATGGGCCGCTGGACATGGTACGATTTGATGCGGGAACTAGGGATCGACAGATGTGCGGACCGTTTCGAAGCATTCTTGGCGCCATTGCAGCCCTGTGTTCTGCAGCTGACGGGACTTTATTTCACAAATCCTCCGAAAGCTTGTATCTCTAAGCTGACAATTTTAACCGATGCATTGACGTCACCGGGTTGAGTTGGAGGAAAGGGAGTAAGATATGAAGCCAAAGGGTTCTCGGTTGCTGTAGTTAAATGTTCCACCACAGCCTGTCCGTTGAAGCCTCTCCGGTCGCACGCATTGGTAAAGAAGCAGAAAAGAACGACTGTGTTTTATCCTAAATTCTGTTCTCCTCAACGCTAAACGTGGTCACTTTGACGATACCCTGCGGGTCATTACTCCCCCCTTTGTGCCCTGTCCTCGTCAACTCCTCCTCACTCTCGTTGTCAACGTCCCTCCGCGATCTCCATACCGACCCGTCTTTCTCCACCGACGGTCTTCCGAAATGGTTCTGCCTAGCGTAAGCTGCCTCGCAGTCTCTTCCGTGGCCATCCAAGTTGTCCTGTCGTGCGAATGTGTCGAGTCTAAAAAGACTGCGATGGTTATTCCCGCCCCCGTTCGTCTCCCCAGAGCTGATCTTGAAACCCCCCGATGCGAGTGGCTGATCCGTACCGTGCAACGCAGACGGCCCCGATGTCGATATGCCTAGCTTGCGGCCGAGTGATCGAAGCAAAGGCCGCAAAGTTGCAAGGCTCCCAGCGGTGACGGCCAGGCCCTGCTCGGTTGTAGACCAGACGGCAATGTCGAGAGTGGCCCCTGGCTGTATGTTAGTCGTGCTTGAACGGGCAAGAATGGCTTTGCGACGTGTCGATGGCATCTGATAGGGAAGCTTACAGAGAAAGTCTGGATCCTTAAAGTCTTTGACAAATGCGAAACGAACGACGACGGCGCAACTGGCCCTGCTTCATGTGAGCTTCTGTACACCGATAGAAGGGGGGGTACGAACACGCAGGCCATGCCCATGATAGGAATCAAAGCAAGCTTAGTCTTCTTCCCCATGTTCAGCTTCCAAACCAGAAACATTGGGAGGATAGCACATGTAAAATCGGAAACGACGCTGCAGGCGCTGTATAGATACGTGAGGCCGATGATGACGTCCACGTTGATGCATTTTCCAGGCTGGTCCTTATTCCAGAAATAGGAGATGGGCTTGCACTGGAAGAGAGTGACGAAGAAAAAGACGACGCCGGTGAGGACGGTGATAGCCATGACGCCGTAGATGATCCAAATATCTAGCTTGCGGACGGTGATTCGGAGGAGAAAGGTTCCGATGGAGATTTTCGAGGCAATCATGGCGACGCAGTACCACAGGTAGCACCACCACCACCACTGTCAAATGTCAGTCGACCTAGAGCTGCACCAGGCGAGACGATGATCTCAGGGTATATTACATTCATAGCCTTCTTGATATTCTCGCTTGACAGGTCTCTATGGTGACGGCCGGTGCCATAATGTACACCAATGAGCGCAGATGTGACGAAGAGGAGGAACGAAATCTGAGCGTTTGATCAAGTCAGCAGCGGCCCGGGTCTGAAGATACAGTCTCGGCTCACAAGAGCAGCCACCATGCACCAATCATCAAATCCAAAGTTCTTGACAAGGCGCACTCGGACGTAGCATCGCAGCAGAGTCGACACAACAGCCGTCACTGCAAGCGTGTAGCAAACGGCTTGAAGTTCCGGACCCCGGTTCTCGTTGGCCATGGCTCGTACGCCCTTTGGGGACAGGGAGGAAAGTTCACCAGGGGCCCATAAGTCAATCGATCAATACGGGAATAAGCACAATTCCGAACAAAGAATCGAACATGAAGCGATCGAAGGATGCAGGACCCGGCAGGTTGGGCCCGGGGGGGACTGGAGGGTCGTCGCATATATATTATTCAGAGATCCAGGAACTGCATGAATGAACCCCCCCTTATTTTCCATAATCCATGGCTTTCTACCAAGCCCAGCACCTTGGACGGCCCTGTTACGGCGATTTTTACCCACCGAATCCACCGCAATGCGCTCATGTGTGAACTCCTCTGATCTACGCTCTTGGGTAGCAACACTACCTGCGGGATTGGCGCAATCCGGAGCCTGGGGGCCTCGGCTAGGCGCGTGCAAACCCCGTTCCAAGGGGCCCCCCCCTGACATTAAGTCGCGGACTCTATGTTACCTCGCTGCCCGGCAGGCGTTTCGTGATGGCTACCACGGCCTCTGGGTGGAACCGCTTAGACGGTGGTGGCTAGAAGTAGCATGCGCCCGCAGCGGCTGTGAGTGCTACTCTGGGAAATTTCTCCATTGTGTGCCCCGAACGGCTTCTCCACCGGCCTTAGCCCCTTTCTCGAGTAACTCCGCCTCAAAGAACACTTGGCTTTTGGAAACGTGCGAGGCAGTAACAGAGTTTCGATAATTCAGGAACGGCTCGCTTCGTTTTGTTAGGAATCGAATCATTTTAACCTCCAGCAGATGGGAACCATGACTAGTTCGGTATCGTCCCGTATGGGGAGCCGGCGCCGCGTCAACTGCTAGGACCATAGTCAAGTCTTTTGGCAGTTCCAAACTGAGTTAGGTCTTGATCTCTAATGATTTGTGATGCTGAAGTGGGCCACTGACATTTGAACTAGCACGCTTTCAACATGGTTCGCGTCACGATCCTTTACCCTCTCTGTTAAGCGAGTTGCAGATCTAACTCAGAAATATTGATGCACCCTGCAAGGCACCGACTAGCGGAAAATCCCAGCCTCAAAAGACCTCCCTGCCCAAGATCTTGTTGCTTCTTGACTCCATTGCGTTGGACAGCATTACATCGTTTGCGGGGCGCGAGAATTGCGATAGATTGCTGTTGTTGTTCGGGTTATTCAATCGAGATCCGGCGGACAGGGACTATTGAAATCCCGGTTTACTCTAATCTAGCTGGATAGCTTTTACTTAGAGACGGTATATTCCGGCCTGTTGAGACACTATCACGAGCCTGGGTAATGCTGCCTTCTCTTAGCATGAAACAAGTCTAGCAACTCATTACGCGTCCTAGAGATGGCGCACGCTGGGATTGCATTACGCTATGCTTTTTTGACTCTCGCTATAAATGCTGTGCTGGTGGAAAGGCTTTGAATTTCCTTCTCGCTACTATAGCCATCTTTGGAAGATTTCGTCTCAACTTACAACTGAGGACCGCTGCGGCTGAGCTTGAACCGAAAGAATAACCTCGAGGTTCGGAGCTCGGAGCACTCCGACACGGGCAAGGCTAGCTTACTTTCCGGTGGGGCAGGTAGCCAAAGAGATCCTCTTTCATTGCTACGCACCATGAAAGACTGTGAGGGTTAGCAAGAATGTTCTCAATTTTGTTCAAAACTGGTGCGAGTGTATTATCCAGAGTCATCCAGACCCCTTTTATTCCTATATCGGAAAAGGAACGGAAAACTATTCTACGAATACAGCCTTACCCTATGTCCTCGGACTAGTCCCCGCATTCGGCCATCAAAATTGGAGAAAGCGGGGAGATTCGCGGGGATGGAAATGGCTAGCAGCCAAGACGAGCAGCGAGTGGTCAGCTGACCCAAATCTCGTAACCCCATAATCTTCAACCCCATGGATTGAGATTGGTAGGGACAATCCCCCGCTTTCAACGCCAAATCTCTCCGTGTTCGAGACACAAGCGCCCAAAGGCAGGCATCCGGAGGCTTCAGGAGACTGCCGGACCGTCAGAGCGTGTCTGGCACTGGCAGTTGGCGAGGATACGCGCCACGATGGCCTCATCGCCCCCGCGCCATAAACGCCGCAAGGCTTCGTGCAAGGAGTTTCAGTGCACCCACGAAGGCTGCGGGAGGACATACTCCCGGGCCGAGCACCTCCAGAGGCATCAACTCAATCGTCAGTCATGAGTCCACCGGTGAGACGCGGCGTGCTTCGATGCTGACTCTGTCCCAGATTCGCCCAAGGAGATCTATTATTGCGACTATCCCGGCTGCTCATTCACCTTTGTCAGGAAGGATCTCTATGCACGCCACAAGCTGAGGCATGAGCGTCAGGTGCAGCAGTACGGGAATGGTCGCTTATCCCAAAGGCCGCAGAGGGAGTTTTCGCAATTACCGAGGCAACGCACTGAGCGGTACTCATTTAGCGAAGATGGCTCTGCCTGGAGCGACACCCAGGATGAGGCAAGGGATACGCCGGCGAAAGACAAGCAACTAATCAAGAGCCGACATTCACTAGACGCAGCGGAAGACGATGCTGCTGATCCACAGTCCCAGCTGGGTGTCATGGGAGGCCCATCACAGCAGGATGCTGCTCAACGAGACGAGATGGGCGACGCCAGCGGTTATTATGCGGATCAAAGACAACTGCAGCAGAGTCGGGAGTCGTCGCCGGAAAAACAGAACATGGGTTCTGTCCCCTTTCGAATGGATCAGATGCCGGGCGCCGATATGTCCATGACTATGACGAGCCCAGGGCTGGCAGCAAGACCAGAGCGTATGCGGAATCACTCTTATGTTATGAACAACGGGATGCCGACAGCAAGCACCGAGCAGCTCATGGACGAACAACCTTTTGGACTCTCTCCATCCAGCACCGACGAGTTCACCTCATGGCTATTCACCGGCCAAGGCTTGAATTCGAATTATAATTTTGTTCCCGGTAACCTCGGCATGGCAGGGTATTCGAACAACTTCGGTCAGCTATGCACAGATTACGCCAATCAACCTGGAATGATGGGTGGCTCTTATGTGGAACCCATGAACAGTCTTTGGTTCCAGTCAGAACCCATGGCGATGACGACGCCGCTGGTGGACATATCACAGTTTGGAAAGACGGGGCTATCAGAACACAAGCGACAGTCTCTGCTTCAATACATGATGCAGAGATTTAACGAAATAGGTTCTCAAGGCACCAGGTCGGCTGCAGATATCAAGAACGAGATATTTGGGAGCGACAGCGATGCCGACACCCACGTGCTCAGCCATATCAACGTGCAACGCTACATCAACTCTTACTGGGAAAACTTTCACGACCAGCTTCCCATCCTCCACCAACCGACCTTCATCCCCGAGACCGCGCACGACTTTTTGCTGCTCGCCGTGCTAATCATGGGAGCATCCATGCTCGAAAAGAAGGGCAGCCTGTCCGACAATTCGGAGAGTATTTCAAAGTTCACCACCTTTGTCTCCTGGAACCTCCGTTGGCAGGTTTTCATGCATGCGGACTCTCACCCGCCGGCGAAGCTGTGGGTTATCCAAACGCTACTTATTCTCGAGGTGTATGAAAAGATGAACGCAACGCGAGTTCTCCATGAGCGTGCTCATATCTATTTCCCCACAACGCTCTCTCTCATGCGTAGAGGCAGTGCCCTCACAGGCAAGCAGTCCTCCTACGCATCCCGTGTGCAGACTCCACTCGGCAGTCCTAAGTTCGGCCAGAGTGCCAGGATGTTTCCCACCGCAGACCGCAGGGGATTTGGTGGTGCCTCACCTGACAAATGGTGGGATCATTGGATTGCTCAAGAAGCTACTCGACGAGCTGCTCTAGCTGCGTTCATCCTCGATGCCACCCATGCCGCGTTATTCGGGCATACACCCACTCTCGTAATCCACGAGATCAAACTCCCGCTTCCCTGCGACAACACTCTCTGGTCTTCAGATTCACCCTCTGAAATTGGCTGTGTCGAATCAAGTCTTCATGCCAATGGAGTTACCCCACTTACCTTCCTGGAAGGGCTGTCAAAGACACTCAATGGCCAAAGAGTGCGAACGAGCCCCTTTGGCAGAATTGCTCTTCTGGCCGCCTTGTTGTCTGTCACTTGGCAGATGCATCAGAGAGATCTGGATCGCTCCACTCTTGGTACTGACACGATACCTGGTGTTCAAGAGCGATGGCGGCCGAAGTTGCTGAGGGCGTTTGACTGGTGGAAGAAGGACTACGACGACGGCGTTGCTCATGTCCGGCATGCGGCCTTTGACTGGCAGAGACTGGGACTCAGCAGCAAGGGCGGTAGCGACGATGGCGATGCCATGGAAAAGTTAGGCACCGTTCTCTATCATTTAGGCCACATCACGGTTTATATCAGCATGCCGGAGCTTTGCATCTTTGCCGGTGTGACCCAGATTCTTGGCCGTAACGTCTCATCTCTTGACTGGAGGAGAACCGAGGCCAAAATCAAGGAATGGGTCGCCTCGCCTGGAGCTATCGGTGGTGTGTACCATGCGCTTCAGCTGGTTAAGCTCGTTCTTCTGCAGGAAGACTCATCACGAGGCAACATGGGTGAACTGAGTGGCGCCTCTTCCGGGTATTTACCATCTCCGTACCCCAAATATGACGCTGGAAACGACAACATTCTTCTGCGAGCCTGGGCTCTGTACTATGCCTCGCTGGTATTGTGGGCTTATGGGTTCGTTCAAGATGGAAGCATCGAGCCATTCCCCGATAACCTACATTATCCGTCAAATAACTTTGGAGTGTCGCCGATGGGTCCAGAACCGAGCGTCCAGTCATCCTCAAATCAGGGCACAGGACAAGTTAGCACCAACAGCACAAGCGACACGCCGCAGGGATCCCATTCCGAACAAGCGCCCGCGTCGACGAGCCCCGACTACGAAGCTCTCAAGCGTGATCGCCACGAAGACCTCCGCACCTATCTCCAGATCATGATACCGCCCACAATTGACTCGATCAAGGCCTTCCACCTGCACCAGAATCAGGCCGGCGTAGTTGGAAACCGCAACAAGGTCATTGGCCTCTTGAGCGTCGTCGATGAGTGTTTGTCCAATACCAGGTGGGAGCTTTTGTCGGAGGCGAGACACAGACTGAAGACGGCAGCATCGATGATGCAACAGCCTAGAGAACCTAGGATGTGAGGGGCCCGGTCTACTTTTGCTGGTGAAAATCTGCTTTAAGAGATAGCAAGGGACTTTTGAAAGTCGTTTGATGCTGTGCGAATTGTGGATTAGCGGGCAACAGAGGAGAGTTGATGTATTTCTGACAGAGCGGAGCATGCACAAGCTTTGAATAGCATTTTGATTTATGAAGCACCTTTTGAAGCAATATATAAATGACTTGCATTATTTCAAAATGAGTACAAGTAGTCCCCAAGCCAAGGGATATATGAAAGACCTTGAGTGATCCACGGGCTGCATTGATGAATTCATTTGCAGCGCTAACGTTAGTGGCTCTGATGTTCGCAGTAGTATCCACATTTGGTGCCGCGGGTCGGCAAAGGTTCCGAGGTATCGGAGAGCTCCTCCGGTTGACCGCTCTATGTTCTCCTTGACAGCACTTCGTAGTCAAATATGCGAAGACGTTTGCTTTGAATCTGTTCTTCAGAGAAGCCCCTTATTTCTACTTAGTTCGCCGGCTAAACGGCTGGAACGGCCACGGCACGACTGGAAACGCCACGAGTAGAAATCCTCGTGGTCAACTAGATCCGATCACGGTGTTAGGCGATTTGGTCAGGAGCAGAAGACTGCAAT